>APFE031710287.1:93436-129408 GCA_000404065.3 Pinus taeda | reverse complement strand
CCATTGATTCCATGAATTGTAAACTATTTTACTTGACTATTCTAATGATTTGTTGTATTGGAAGGCAAGGGGACGCATTGGAATTTATGCAGGATTATAGGTTGATCTCCATTTGGGGCTTGGTCTCCCTATACGGGATCCTAGTCCTCCAAAGGGCCACATTGGCACTTGTACTTCATGGATCCCCAACACCACTTATTGATTGCTCGTGTTCCACCTTTTGGATTAGGATGATGCATCTGGTTCACCATGCCTAGCGGACTCAACACTTGCACCATACACTTGGCAGATGTTCCAGGATCTAGATGTGGATGTGTCTCACTGTAGAGGGATTATTTCATCATCCTCGTCCTTACGGATGGCTTATAGTCATTTTCTATTCACTTGGAGATTCATGAGGATGTCCTTGTGCCCCTCACACCCACTTGAGGTCCATTCTCACATCATGGCACACATAGGACTTCATTAAGGCTCCTCAAAGGCCAATGACTCATTTTATTGATCTTTCTACCCTCTTGAAAGGCTTGTTCTTATGTTATTGTGCTATCTTGGTGGGCTTGTCACCAAGGGATGTTGATATTGCACATCATTTTATTATTTGAGCCTCAATTAGGCCAAATTAGGCAAATCGAGTCAACAGTGATTGTATGAATACAAGTGAGGTGATTCATTTTCACCATCATGATTTGGATTTGGGATTAGTAGGTCTTTGAAGATTTTCACATTCCCTTTTGGAGGACGAATTTGGATGTTATGGATGAATTCTGATGTTTGGATCTATCTCTCTTGTCTTGGAGCCTCATTATAGGCATAATTTGATGATTGGGCATTTTTACATGTAAGTAATCTTTTTCATGCTTATTCTTGTTATTTACTTTGTCACATGAATGTTGATGGTATTTTCGCTATACATGTCTGAAATATACAACTTTCCTATGCGAAATTGTGGAAAACTTTGATCTTTTGTAGCATTGCATCATTGCATGGGCCATGTATGAATGGGTGAATGTTCGTAGAGATTATCTGGTTAAGATACATCTTGATAAGTCATCAATTATTGCATATTGGAGTATAAAGTCTTTAAGTAGCTGCTCTCATGCCCTAATGCCATGTGAAGTTGCTTAAAGGCGTCCTTGATTGGGTAAATGCTTTCCAAATGCCAAATTCTGTTTGACTTCATAGGTGATCACTTTTGAAGAAAATTTCTCTCACATCCTTCTTTTTCTAGGCCTTGCCTCCATAGGTCATCTAGGGCATCAATGATCTCATGTTATAGCCATCAAAACACTTAGATCTCTTGTCCATAACTGGCCTAGGGTTTCCTCTAGAGGACCTCCAAATTTCATGAAATTCCGATGGTGGGATATTGAGATATAGGAAGCCTTAGATTAAAGATCGTTTCTTGCCTTAGGCTTCCCTTGGCTAGCATTCAATCGCTAAAAGAAGATGTTTCCTTTGATCCTATTCTCTTCCCTAATTAGGTCAAGCCCTTGATTGGTTGATCAACTCCATACCTTTGATGTAATTTTGGGTCCACTTGGTCCTTTGTGGTCCCGCAAATTATTCACTCTAATTTCAAAAAGGTCACATAGAAGCCAAGTCTCCATAAGGATTTCTAGGCCTAGGAACCATCTTTATAAGACATTATCCCAAACCCTAGCCTCGAGAATCCTCTTAGCCCTTCCTAGAGAGCATATCACCTTGCTTCCCAAGTGAGAAAGCCATATAATTGAGTCTCTCTTGTGAAATGGCCTTAGGAATCGCTCATTATCCTCTTATTAATCTATTCATTTAGTGATTCCCCTTATATGGTGAGTCTCTTCCAATCAGTCAAAGTTTGTAAAGAATAGGGATCCTTAGCTGAGGTGAAAGTGGGTTATCGCTCCATTATTTCCCTTGACCTAGTAGTTGTTCTATAGGATCCCCTCCTAGAACCCCTGCTAGTTTGAGATGTAACAAAGATGAAGAGTAGACTTGGAAATCGCCCCATGTGTTCGGGAGGTCCTACCTCAGAGACATGAAGAGGAGCAGACTTGCAAAGCGCCAGGCTGATGTGGAGGTCGCGTAGGTGTTATCAGACTAGGGCCCCACCTCAATCGGACAATGGAGGACGATGTAGATTTGACGACGAGAGTGGTCTGCAACACTCCCTCGTGATGTTAGTGGTAAAAAGTTGGGGTCTGGCGCAATTAATGTGAGCCGTCATATGGGTGTAGTGGGTATGGATCGTTAGATGGGGGCGTTGGAACCAACAACCAAAACCGTGATTGTGCTGCGGCACCCTACCATTAATGATCGAGGACAATGACCCATCGCAATTCACTTGTTGACTGTTGATTACTCCACCTCCATCACGACTGTCAGATTGGATGTCACTGGTGGGGACTATTAGAGTGGGCTTGTGTGGAAAGTTTTCATTAGCCCAAGGGGGTTAATGCACGATGGAACCCGTTGATTGGAGATGCATGACATATGTCCACCAACCACTATATATATAGATGTATCTATATGTCAAGATTGGGAGACTCTAAGGAAGTGTTGAGGATTGAAGAGGACTCGCCCAAACTGTAGATTGAGAATTGATAATTGAAATGAATAAAGGAAAAAAAGGAAATAATAATAATAATACTAATAATCCCATTCTTCTGACAATACAAGAGGAGTTTGATTGGCAGTAACAACCCATTCCACTGGCATAGGTGGGGTAAGGTTGTTACAGGTCGTATCAAAGAATCCAGGTTCAACACTTGGACTGGATGGGCTCTATCATGGTCAAGTAGAAACAAAATTTTCAAAAATGGATTTCATAATGATCTTTAGTAAATCAACTAAGTCAATGTTTCATTGTTAAAAGTTGGTCTAAAATTGGTTTAATGCTTGCATGGTATTAATGCATGGATCCCTAGTTTTGGGATGGAGCTCAAAGGCCTTGATGTGAGCAGGATGGCTCAAGGTGTTGATTGTAATTGTATATTAATTGCAATAATGTTTGGCATGTTATTGTGATAAATGCCTTGGCAAAGCATGTGATTGTTGGCTGGTATCAGGAGGGTTGTTTTCATGTGTTGGTTGCCATGTTTTTCCTTGTAGGTACTTTTTCTTGTGGTTAATGCCTTGTTTGTTTAAAGAATGAGGTTGATAATAGTTAGGGCTGAGTTTTAATTCCTATAAGACATGATTGATACATTTACGTGGTCCTCTAGTTTTGTGGCATGGTTGAGTATGAGATTGCTTTAGTGTATCATCACTGTTGGTCATATGGTGAGGCTTTTCATGGTTGGGAGAATATGTATGTGAATATTAATATGATGCAAGGAACACTAGGAAAACTACCCGTGATTGCTTGCACTATGTATATTTATGAAATTTTGTATCTATGTTTATGCTAGATAATTGGGGTGTGATAATTTCATGGCTTGGTTGAAATATGGCAAGGACCCCAATGGAGGTTGACTATTCTATATGATGAAATGATTATTATGTTTATTAAGGATGTTTTTCAATTGGTGGTTAATGCTTTCTTGTCATACTGGAAGTAGATGAACTCAAAGTTAGTGGTCTAGTGTGGTTGCCTTGTTTGTTTAAAGAATGAGGTTGATAATAGTTAGGGTTGAGTTTTAATTCTTGTAAGACATGATTGATACATTTACGTGGTCCTCTAGTTTTGTGGCATGGTTGAGTATAAGATTGCTTTAATGTATCATCACTATTGGTCATATGGTGAGGCTTTGCATGGTTGGGAGAATATGTATGTGACTATTAATATGGTGCAAGGAACACTAGGAAAACTACCTGTGATTGCTTGCACTATGTATATTTATGAAATTTTGTATCTATGTTTATGCTAGCTAATTGGGGTGTGATAATTTCATGGCCTGGTTGAAATATGGCAAGGACCCCAGTGGAGGTTGACTATTCTATATGATGAAATGATTATTATGTTTATTAAGGATGTTTTTTCAATTGGTGGTTAATGCTTTCTTGTCATATTGGAAGTAGATGAACTCAAAGTTAGTGGTCTAGTGTGGTCCTTGGAGATGCAGAATATGTAGCTTGCTAGAGAAGGATGTTCTTGATGATTGTCTTCTTATGTTGGTTGCTTACTTGTGCAAGTGAATGCTAGGTGTAGCATTATGATGGATGGATTATGTGATTGCAAGCATTCCCAAGATGGATTTATGAATATGATAATTGTTGATTATAAGATGGCAAGTGTTCATGCGAACGATTGATTTCTTAGTACCTGTAAAGGCAAGATTGTGTGCGTGTGCATACGACTTCTGGTTTTTAAACATTATGCTGGGATGTAAAATGCACACATTAGGTCCTTTATTTTCAAACATGTGACTAACATTTAAATTGAGATATGTGTGCATGTGAATGCTTGCATGATTCTGTGATTGCTTGTGTTGCATAGCATGGTTGCTACAATTGACCTTATCTATATATATATATATGGCAATTGGATGGGAACATCCAATGGCTCATAAATGATATAGTGCCTAGTTACTGAGTAGTTGCAGGAGTAGAGTGCGTGCTGGTAGGATTGTGTGATGAAATGTGTTAACTTGATTTGCATGTAGGTCCCATAATGCATCTGTGTGAATATGACAATTATAATTATGATAAATGTTGAGATAACATGAGATTTTTTCCTACTAACCCTTTGAAGTTCCATAGCCATGGTTGTTGTTGACCTTGATAAGAAGGCCAAATTCTTCTTGTGTTCAAAAGCTGATTAAAACAGTGGTGCGGTCTCACAAGAGAGGATGATATTAAATAGTGTTGTTAGTATGGGTTAGAGATTGAACTCTAATTTTTTCTTTGGCATGATGATCATTATGAATAACGTTAATTCATATGCATTGCTAAATTTGGAAAACAATCTTATGCATGTAATAACTAGTGCCCTCGTCTATGATATGTGGTTGATGATGATCTTAAGGATGTGTGACAGTTGCAGGATTGCATACTTGGCCTGAGATGGTAAGATGACAACTCACATATGTATTGCTAATTTATTTTGTGCACTAACAACTAAGTGTATTTGGCAGTGCATAGTAGGAATCGGTGGCAGTGTAAAGAAACATGTATCGTAGTATGATGTAGCAGGATATGGACCAAATCCATCAATAACGAGGAAGAGGCACATCCCTCCAAGGGAAAAGAAAATTTAGGAATTTGGAGGTTAAGTTCAAAGACTTGGAAGATAAGCTAAAGATCTGCAGAGCAAAACTCAGAAAACTTACTAGGAAACAACAAGAACTGGTTGAGTGGAATGATGAGTTTCAAAAGTGTTTGTAGGAAAACAAATACCAGGTGGAACCCTCAAAAAGGATGAATGGTAACAACAGGAAGAGACCTCGTAAGGCTAAAAAGGAGAAGGGTATATTCTCTTGTTGGTGCTGCAGGGAAGAGCATCTAAAAAAGGACTTTCCCCACAAGAAGAAGAAGAAATAAAACAATAGTTTCTATGAGCCACAGGGACACAAATTAAAATACAAAACATCGAGGAGGGGGCACTCCCTCAAGCTCCTTGACACACACACACACACACACACACACATATATGTCCTGAATAGATTCCCTGGGTACTTTGGGGAATATGAGACTTAAAGTTTATTGCTAGCATTCTGGAGAAGCCTTGAATTGGTTTTGTTTATGAATATGGATGTGTACATGTATAGATATGTGCACCTCTGTGATGGCTAAAAGTGCCAGGAATGTTGAACTCATGGGGATAGAAACTGAGTTGGAAACTGTTATTTCAAATGAGTGTGTTCGTTGTATGAGCACAAGAAGTTTCTTAGCCTTGATTTTCCCTGATATTGTGTGAATATCTATTATATTATGTGGATGATTAAGTGAGTATTTGCAATGGCAATGTGTTTGACATGTTATTGTCAGGAATCATTCTTGTGGAAGGATGATTGGTTATTCCTTAATTATGTTTATAGAAAAATTTTGATGAATGTATGAATGGCATGATTGGGATGGCATAATAAGGTCGTCCAATGAGATTCCCTATTTTGTGAGGAATCCGATGAGTATATTAACTTCCAACTAGAATCCTTGGTCGAAGGATTGATCCTAACTGTCACTGAAGGTGGTGTCTTGGGGCTGATAAACAACTTGGAAGACTAGTCACATAATAAGGTCATGTAATGCGATTCCTTGTTTTGTGAGGATTACGATGAGTGTATTAACTCCCAAACATAATCGTTGGTTAAAGATTGAGCCTAACTGTCACTGAAGGTGGTGCCTTGGGGTTGGTAAACCACTTGGAAGACTAGTTGGGATTGTGAGAAATAATGGATAGTGGTATGATAGCCATGGGAATGGCAAGAGGGAAGTTTCTTGACCTTGACTCGATATACATATAAATCTATGATATGTCCATGACGTCAGGGGCCCTTCTTGTGGAAGAGGGACTAGTTAAATTTGTTCAATGCAGAGATGTGAATGACATGACACATTCCTGGTTAATAAAGGATCAAGGTGAAAAGGATGGTCGTGGATGATCTATTATATTAACAGCATGTGAATAGGATTAATGATTTATGACAATATTATATCATGAATAGGAAATACTTCATAGTATATCGGAGGAAGATATCAACAGAACAAAGCAGTATGATCTGCAGCATGTGGAAAAGACACTAGAGATAGCGCTGCCTGGTGTCTATGGATGGAGACAACGTGCTCTCTAGATTTGAAAACACTATTTTGCACATGTCGTACCGTGTTGTGTGTGTCGTACATGTGCGTTTGTTGTGTTGTACATGTGTATGTGTTGTGGTAAATGTGCATATATTGTGTTGTGTCATGTGTACCTGTTTGTGTTGTGGTACATTGTGTATATGTGCATATGTTGTGTAATATTTTGGGTAGGCAGGTATGGGATTGCCTGGGCACTTGCGTTATGAGATGTCAGAGAGGCAGGTATGGGACTACCTTGGCTCATGAAGGTGTGGGCTACGACTTAATTCCTGTTGACAAAAGACTACCCGGATTGGTAGTGACTCCCTTGTTGGTAGTGCCCATGTCTGCAAGGTAGCGATTGGGCTTAATTATATCCCATATACCCAACACTGGGTGCTTGCCGGGATTGCAACCGATCCAATGTGTGTGGTAGTTGAAGAGAAGATAAGAGAAGGTACTGGGTGCTTTCTAGGATGGCAATGCATGTAGTGTGTGTACATGGCAAGGAGAAGAGAAGGCACTGGGTGCTCGCCGGGATGGTAATTGATTGGTGTGTGGACGTTGCAAATACAAGGGAAGGCACTTTGTGCTTGCTGGGATGGCAACCCATCAAGTGTGTGTACGTGGTCATAGAAGGAGTCAAGGAGCAAATTAAGATAAGTATCAAAATTTTATCGATTTTTGAGCCTTTAAATTACAAATCAAAATATGATATTCTAGTTTATGATGGTTTGGATCATGAGCTAAGTTGGCTTTTTATTGTGATAGGAATTAAAGCAGAATTCAAAGTCCAATACAGGAATAAACTGCTAATAATCTATGGTTTAAATTATTACAATTCCTTATGATGAATCTAACGAAGTTTGTGTGCTCATGATGTAGGAATGAGTATAGGATTACACGGTTTGAATTAATGAACTTAACCACAAGGTGTAATGAGTCATGAAAAAAATATGTGAAAGTCTAAATAAAGCCATTGTCGGACACTGTAACTCAGTGAAGCCCACTATTCGCGATGAAGCATGCTATGGCCTATGTGATAGGTTGGAGGCAAGGAGATGCGTCAGATTGAGATATTTTGATACGAGGAAGCCTTTCCATGGGATGGATTGCCCGAGGGACTGAGAAGTAGAGAAGGGGATGCCTGGACTTCGAAGGTGAACAACTGCATGGAGAGGGTAATACTGGATTGCCCGAGGCATTGAGAATAAGAGAAGGGAAGGACGAAATATATAAAATTTGGTTTCTTGGTCGTGAGCTTGGCTAATTGGGATTAGGAGCATGTTGGGAGTGTTCCAAGATACAATGAGTTGAAATGACAAGGAGCGCAAGGATGCCAAGCACTGGAAATTGGAGGTAAGAAACACTCCAAGAGGAAGAATATATTGGGATGGTTTGGACATGCTTGAAGTATCCAAAGATTTCCATGGAAAATGGTTGAATTTTGATTATACTTTCATTTGCTAGATGAAGCAAATGCATGAAGCATTGTAAATACTGTGTAGAGCTATACATATAAAACGCCATGAAACAATGTGTTATATTTTGTTTTCAGTATTGCTTAAGAGTAGAAGAACACCCAGGATGGTGTTCCCTTAAGGGGGAGGCATTTGTGACAACCCCAACCCGGGTTCCTTATGAAAATGCAATGTAAATATTTTGTATATAAATATAATTAAAATGGGCTGAGTAAAAAAGGACACAGATTCCAGAGTTGAGGATGTTGCTTGGGATATAAAGGTTTCCTTATGAGGAAAATTTGGACTGTTGTCGACTTCCATTAAAGGCTGGATAGCGTGCCTTTAGAAAGACTAGTCTTTTGAATTAAATTGGGGTAAAAGGAAATATGCAAGCCGATGTGATCAGAGAGAGACTTGTAAGGGAAAAAGGACAAGGATTAATGAAGCTAGGAGACTATGCAACAATGTTCCCCCATACAAACTTTCATTTATGAGAACACAAATTCAGTCGAACATGTACGACGGGGGGGGGAGGCGTCATTGAGGAGGATTCAAACATTCATCCATTCAGGATATAGAGGAGGGAAAAGAGAAGAGCATTCATTATTGGAACACAAATTCCTTCAGGCAGGATTCAATATCCATTCAAGCATTACTCAACATCGAGAAAAGCTAAAGAGAAATGAAGGAGAATGGCTCTGAGGTTCCTCGGTGGATGTGGGCTGAGATAGTGATCTTTGGAACCCTGGATGACTTGGGAAAAGACCATCCCTTGAGACAAAATTTGTGGAAGCCAATCATGAATTTTCTGTGGCTTATCTCCTTGTTTTGCACTAGATTCTAAACTCCCTAGAAAGGGGGTGAATCCTTTGTGCTCTTTCATGGGAAAGGTGGTGAACCTCTAGATTCCTTGTGCCAAGGAATGTTGTAGTAGTTAGTTGGTGGGATTGAGGAAGGAGATCCTCTCGAGTGCATGTTTCAACTAGTATTTGGTGTTTAAGCAGGACCCCTCAGTCTCTAGAATCTGGCTTGGGCGTGACATCTGCAAGTGAGTCTTGGCTGCAGCTATCTACTTTTCAGTAGAGAGTCATAGTCCCAGACTCACTTGCCCAAACATTTCAAGGTAAGTGTTTTCCATATTCACAATGGCAATAATCATGTGCTTACATTTATGGAATTGAGATGGTGTTTATATGTGCTATGGACGAGTAATGCATTTCTGGGTTGAAATGGTGTTCATAATGAAATGAATGCATGTACATTTCTAACCTAAGGTTGTGTCACTTAGCAAGGCTTATGATTACATCAGGTTGGTATAATTGTAAATGGTATAATGTGCAACGTCCAATATAATAAACAGAATCACATTATACTTCTAGCGGAAATGGTGTGTGTATAAACACAAGAACATATCTCTGATATGATTGAATGAATAATACACATAGTAAAGTATTGAAGGCATTACAAAGGTCTGTAAAGATCGAGACTAAACCATGACAATATATAACATAAGATCCTCATGTGTTAATGAGTAATGGTTACATTGAACACACTTGTTTGACAGGGTCTGTATGCATATACTGGCTAAAATCTGTTTTGTAATATACATGGAATTGCGTTGATGTCGAGGAGGATATCCTCTCTTAACCATGTTAACCTGTAACCTTTTCGAAAGGCCTCTAAGCTTGCTGTGATCAGTGGTTTCAATGCCGTGAGGATATGCCTGCTTGTGGCTATATTGATTTATCCGGTAGCATTTTATCCAGGAGGGATGGTTGTCTCCCTTCTAATAGCCAAACAGCTCTGAGACCTTTGATAAGTTCAACCATGCACTTTTAGCAACCATGGAAGTCTAGATGAGTGCCACAACGTTGTCGGTCAAGGCATTGCAAACCTTGGGGCGAACAAGGCTTGCCGATCATAGAGGAGTGCTGATATCCTTAAGCCCTTTTCGTATTTTGCAACTCTTGAGGAATCGGGAAATGCAATTCTATTTTAAGCTTAGGAGGATAGTACCATGAAATGTTAGTGCAAATCCAGCCGGTTGCAGAAACACTGCAACCATGTCATGGATGAATCTATGCTTGAAGTGATAAGTCGTAGATTTTTATGTGTTGTGTTGTACATGTGCATTTTTTGTGTTGTGGTACATTGTGTATATGTGCATATGTTGTGTAATGTTTTGGGCAAGCAGGTATGGGACTTCCTCGGCCCTGGTGTTGTGAGATGTGGGACAAGAAGGTATGGGACTTCCTGGGCTCACAAAGGTGTGGGATGCGCCTTAATTCCTGTCGACAGAAGACTACTCGGATTGGTAGTGACTACCTTTTTGGTAGTGCCCATGTTCTCAAGGTAGCTATTGGGCTTAATTATATCCCATATACCCACCACTGGGTGCTTGCTGAGATGACAACTGATCCAGTGTGTGTGTCATTCAAGGAGAAGAGAAGAGAAGGCACTGGGTGGTTGCGAGGATGGCAATCCATCTGGTGTGTGTTCATGGATTTAATGACCCACTTATAGTAAATTAAAATTTATGAAATTAAATAAAATTAAAAATTTAAAAATTAAAATTAAATCATTAAAATAAATAAATAAACTTTATTTCAAATTAAGATATTCAAATAATATAAAATCAGATTTTGTTTATAAAAAATCAACATGTATCATAATTTGGACACGGAGATGGAGGAAGTCGGTAAATGGAGACTTATAAGAAGGAAGGGACAGTTGGAGGAAGGGGGAGGAGAAACAGGAGGAAAATTTGTATACAGAGTTTATCATCAGGAACAATTGAGCCTTTCTTGTTCTGAAGTTTCTGGGCACGGGGGAACAGTTTGCATCAATTGAGAAACATACTGGACTGAGTATCTAGGTTGTACTCTGTGTGGCTGGGCGGTTTCGGTCTTTTCGTAACAGGAGCGAATTGGAGAAGTTCTGAAACATCTTCATCCACACCAGAGGAGGTAAGTACTTCTCATCGAATCAATCAATTAGATGTACGAATTTTTGTATAAATTTAGAACAGGTTCATAAGCTTTCATACTCTGTTCAGGATAGATGGCTCTTTAAAACTCCCTTACAATCTTTACAGTTTCAGTCAATCTTTATAGTTTCAGTAATGGCTCTTTAAATTAGTTCAACTCTTACAATGGAAAAGAGGAGAAGGCACTCGGTCCTTTCTAGGATGGCAACCGATTCCGTGTGTGTACGTAGCAAAGAGAAGAGAAAGCATTGGATGTTTATTGAGATGGAAACCCATCTAGTGTACGTACATGGTCAATGAAGGAAACAAGAAGCAAATTAAGATAAGTATCAAAATTTTATTGAATTTTGAGCCTTTAAATTACAAATCAAAATACCATATTTTGATTTATGATGGTTTGGATCATGAGCCGACTATTTCTATATGATGAAATGGTTATTATGTTTATTAGGGGTGTTTCGTTATTGGTGGTTAATGCTTTCTTGTCATACTGGAACCAAATGAACTCAAAGGTAGGGGTCTGGTGTAGACATTGTAGATGGATCTGTAGCTTGCTAGAGAATGATGGGCTTGATGATTGTCTGCTTATGTTGGTTACCTACTTGTGCAAGTGAATGCTAGGTGTAGCATTATGATGGATGGATTATGTGATTGCACACATGGCATGATTGTAAATAGTTTGGTATATCTATCTATATATATGTGCATACGATTTTTTATTTTTAAACATTATGCTAGGATGTAAGATGCACACATTAGGTCCTAGATTTTGAGACATGTGACAAACATTTAAATTGAGATATGTGTGCATGTGAATGCTTGCAATACATAGCATGTTTACTACTATTGACCTTTATATATATATATAGATGACAAATGAATGGGAAAATCCAATGGCCCATATATGATATAGTTCCTCAAGGGATTGCAGGTATGATGTTACACAACTTTTAGGGAGTCAAGTGATTGATAAATACTTGGTTGCAGGTATTTGTTATAGTAACAAATTTCATGGTTAGTTAGTGACTAGTTGCAAGAGCAGAGTACAAGTTGACTGGGATTGTGTTAACTTGAATTACGTGCAGATCATGCAATGCATTTGTGTGAATATGACAATTATAAGTATGATAAATGTTAAGATAACATGATGTTTTTTCTAACTTACCCTTTGAAGTTGCAGATGCCATGGCTGCTGTTGACCTTGATAAGAGGGCCAAATTCTTCTTGTGTTCAAAAGTTTATTAAAACAGTAGTGTGGCCTCAGAAGAGAGGATGATAGTAAAGATCGTTGTTAGTATGGGTCAAAGATTGAACTCTAATTTTTTCTTTGGCATGTTGATGATTATGCATAACATTAATACATATGCATTTCTAAATTTGGAAAACAAGCTTATTCATGTGATAAATGGCGCCTTGTTCTATGATACGTGGTTGATGACAGCTGTAGGTTTACACACTTGTGCTGATATGGTAAGATGACAACTGAAATATGTGTTAATTTATTTGTGCACTAATATATGATTGTATGTGGTAGGATATAGTAGGACTCAGTGGCAGTGAAAGGAAACATGTATTGTGGCATGGTCCAGCAAGATATGGACCAAGCCCATCAAGAATGAGGAAGAGGGACATCCTTGCAAGGGAAAATAACATTCAGGAATTTGGATATTAAGCTCAAAGACTTGGAAGATGAGCTAAAGATCTGCAGAGCCTAACTCAGAAAACTCACTAGGAAACAACAAGAACTGGCTGAGTGGAATGATGAGTTGCAAAAGCAGTTATAGGAAATAAAATACCATGTTGAACCCTCAAAAAGGATGAATGGTAATAGCAGGTAGGGGTCTCGTAAGGCTAAAAAGGAGAAGAGGATATTCTCCTGTTGGTGCTGTGGGGAAGATAATCTAAAAAAGGACTGCCCCCGCAAGAAGAAGAAGAAAGAAGACAATAGTTCCTACAAGCCACAAGGACTCAAATCAACAGTACAAAACATTAAGGAGGAGGATGGGGTACTCCCTCAAGGTCCTTTACACACACATATGTATATATGTTGTATGGAGGAGGGATTGATTAAACTTGTGAAATGTAGATGTGAATGGCATGATAGGTTCCCGGTTAATAAAGAATCAAGGGGGCAAGGATGGCCCTGGCTTATCTATTACTTTAACAACGTGTGAATATGAGTCATGAATTATGACGATGTTATGTTATGAGTATATCAGAAGAAGATATCAACAAAACAAAGCAGTATGATCTGCAGCATGTGGAAAAGACACTAGAGGCAGTGTTGCCTGGTGTCTGTGGATGGAGACAGTGTGCTCTCTAGATTTGACAACACTCTTGTGCACATGTCGTATCGGGTTATGTGTGTTGTCTATGTGTTGTGTTGTACATGTGCATTTGTTGTGTTGTAGATATGTATGTGTTGTGTTTTACATGTGCATCTGTTGTGTTGTACATGTGTATGTGTTGTATATGTGTATTTGTTGTGTTGTACATGCACATTTGTTGTGTTGTGTCATTTGTACGTGTATGTGTTGTGGTACATTGTGTAATGTTTTGGGCAATCATGTATGGGACAACTTGGGCCCTGGTGTTGTGAGATGTGGGACTAGAAGGTATGGGATTGCCTGGGCTCATGAATGTGTCGAATACACCTTAATTAATGTCGATAGAAGACTACCCAAATTGGTAGTGACTCCCTTGTTGTTAGTGCCCATGTTTGCAAGGTAGCGATTGGGCTTAATTATATCCCACATACCCACCACTGGGTGCTTGCAACCAATCTAGTGTGTGTGATAGTCAAAGAGGAGAAGAGAAGGCATTGGGTGAATGCTAGGATGGCAATGCATCTTGTGTGTGTATGTGGCAAAGAGAAGAGAAGGCACTCGGTGCTTGCAGGATGGCTATCAATCTAGTGTGTGTGTGTGGCAACTAGAAGTGAAGGCACTAGGTGCCTGCCGGGATGGTAACCCATCAGACTTCCATCAAAGTCTTCATATCTTTCGCAGAGATGTGATAGTTAAATGTTTCAGTTCTCGGATGTTGATTTCCTTCTTCCATGGTTGCATAGTCTACGATATCTTCCTTCTTTTTTGCACATGTTTCATTCCCAGGAGCTTCCAATCAGATTCCTCCAGTTACTGTCAATCACCTCATATTCCATATGTGGACATATTATGTTGACTTCATGTAGTGTGACCCATGCCTTGCTGCATCCTTATATAGAAGAAGATCCTTTCCCTTTGATCATGCTTCTCAAGATGGAGCATTGATCCATGTTACTTGCAACCATTCGACATGGCATTATAATATTGAATACAAGCATACATACCTCACTTTTCCTTTAGGACATCGAGGTCTCTTTCAACAGCTTCCTTGATTGAAAAGAGCTTCAATCCTTGATCTGCTTCATCTCTAATGTCATCATATCATTATCCCATGGATTCTACAAGTTGGAGTTCTTGATGCAACACTTGCTTCCTTTCTAGATTGGTGAATCTTCCAATGAAGATTCCACTAGAGAGTCATGAGGATCTTGCATATCCCTATCCAGCAGATGTTACCTTTTGACTGATGTATGATGAGCCTCATCCTGGATGACTTCCTTCTTTCTCCATAAGTGTCCTTCATAGTTGACTATCATAGATTTTGTGTCATATATCCTTCATGTTTCCTATGGTGATGTCACGAGCTCTTACTTCCAATGCTTCTACCATGATGTCATCTTCTAATATGCTGCTCTTACATTATAGTGCTTCCTATCTAGATAGCTATTATTTACACAACTGAAGAGTACTTAGTGGAGGAGATTATCTCAATCATAGTAGAGATCTCTCACTTCCTCCTTTTTAAGTTCTTCTTCTCAGCTTCGTCCACTTCTTCGGTAATATGGGCTTCTTCCTTATTTCACTTGTAATTGTCCTTCTTATGTTTAGGGAAATCTCTTTTGTAGTGTCCATATTCTTGACACCCATAGCACTGAACCTTTGCCACGTTCTTCTTTTTCTTTTGGGGAAAAAATTTCCCTCTCTTTGCCATAGTAGCATATGCTTGGTTCTGTTCATTTGATCCCACATCAAATTTTTCGTTCAATCCAGTTTCTTCAATTTTGTAGAGAGACCATAGATCATGGAAAGGAGTGGCTTCTTTCTTCCCATAAATACTTGAAGTGAAGTTGCCCCGTTCCTTTGGTAGTTCATTTAATAATAAAGTGGTCATTTCTCTATCATACATTATTTCACCCAGATCTGGAAGTTGATCTCTTATTTAAGAAATCCTCATGAAGTATGAGGCTATTCCTTCTTCCTTGTAAATCTTCAATTTGTAGAGTTCTTGCCTTAGAGAGATAACTTCTCCTGCAGTACTCACGAAAAACAACTCTACCAATTTGTTATATATATCTTTTGAAGTGCTTAATTTTGATACATATGGGATGAGGGAGTCCTTTATGGATTCTATGAGAGTCCCCTGAGCCCTCACTTCCCCTTTCATGTACCTAGCAAGTGCTTGAGCATCTTCTTTAGGAGTTTTGGTGATTGAGCCCTTGATGTGTTCTATGACTTCATTTCCAATACGGTTTAGATTTGTTCTTTTCTTCCATGCAAGAAAATTTGAAGCCCCAACCAATTTGTTTCTCTCCTGCAAAAATACATTTTGATAAATTTAGATGAAGTTGTAGATATACTTACTTGATTAGATGTTGCTTTCTCCACTTGCTTCCTCCTTTAATTTGATAGTGATATAGATAGTAAAAGACTACTTCTTGATAGATTTCTTCTACAAGAGTAATCCTTGATCCCTTTGGGAGAGAGATCATTTTGATGGAGTTATTCAAAGGTTAAAGCTTTGCTTTAATGGGAGAGAGCTTGCCTCACAAATCCTTTTGAAGATGATGATACTTCTTGATAGATTTCTTCTACAAGAGTAATCCTTGATCCCTTTGGGAGAGAGATCACTTTATGGAGTCTTCATAGGTTAAAGCTTTGCTTTAATGAGAGAGATCTTTCCTCACAAATTGTTTTGAAGATGATGACAATGTTCTTCGATCTAGCCTTCTCTAGTCTTCAAAAAAGCTTCTACTCTTGAGATGATGGTTGTGTGATGATCTCGGAAATACTTCTAGGGTTTTTGGTCTTTCTTTCTGCTTCCTCTTTAATGATGATACCAAGACTTTTTCTGAAGTAGATTTCTTCAATCTAGGGTTTTGGTATGATGTAGATCTTGAACTTTCACTTTAGTATTCTTCGACTTGCTTTGATCCCTTTCTTCGAACTCGATCCTTGTGTGTCTCTTTGATTATATGCCCCTTCTTGACTTTGTCACCTTAGCTCTAATACGATGTTGAGAAGTCTAGGGCAGCAATAGATAGGTGATTTCTCTACTTTGATAATTTCTTGTGAGTGCCTTTTTACTTCTTGATTATGAGATGGTCTTTCCTATGTGATTATTGTGTTCTTTTCATCAAGACAATTACCAATGCATGAAAAATAAAGAGACCAGAGACACAATATATAGCCTGTCGGCCAGGGCCAAAACCTCTCACTCTTTGAGAGGAAAACCTAAACAAATTCTTCTTATAGAAACTTCAATTGACGAATACCAAGACCATGTGAAAGACCCTTGACACTAGAGCCCTTCTGAAGAAATTTCAACCCCACTTTGGTTATCAGTTTTCCTTATCACTCCATGCATTTAGTTTTGAATTCAGGCATGATAAAAGTTATAAAATCTGGAAATGACAATATTTTCTGAAAACACAAATTTAGAGATTTCACAACCACTGAAATTGCAGAAATAAAACACAACAAAATTATGACATCCACACACAAAAAATAACACAATGATTCTTGGTCAATGTGACCTTGGAAGAACCCCCTACAACTCTTGGGGAAAACTAGTTTGAGAGCTCTTCTTTATTTCTGAAAAAATGCTTTTCAAGAGAAACTGAAGTACACAGTAAAAAATCTAGCAACCACAAATTACAACTTATCTTGATTTCCGTGCTTGAACTCCACCTTGAAAATCGTGCCAATCAGCAAACAATGAAAACATAAATTTTCCAGCAATAAAACAAAGGCTTGCCTCGAAAAACGTGCCCAAAACTTGTTGTACAAACTGTGTCGACCATATGGATTTCAGTAGTACGCTTCCCTCGAAAATCATGCCCAAATCTACCTCGAAATTCATGCCCTTGCTACTGTCCCTATTCCTCAATTTCTGTGCCTTTGTCCTACTATACAGTTTTGCCTTGGGATGCGTGCCAATAAACGTTGTTGCCCAGATTTGCTGAAATGTCTTTTTACTGCTCTCTTTCACTTCCTTGCTACTCAGAAATTTTCTCCTTGCTCTCTCTTCTCTTTCTCTCAAATGCTTACGAAAGAATGAATTGATTTTTTTCTCCTCTTCTCCTTTTACTCTCTAAATGACCTTTTGGGTTACCCTAAGATCTAATGGTTGAGATTCATTTAGATCTACGAATGAGAATAAATGTGCATTTAATTCTCACTTTCTATTTTTTAACTCACCCACTTAGATAAAGACCCTCTTAGCCTTTTATTTCCATAGTCAATTTTTGACTTTTTAATAAAGTCACCTTTAAATTAGAATGTAACTTTACCACTTATTAAGTCACTCTTAAATTAGAATGTAACTTTACAACTTATAAAGTCACTTTTAAATTAAATTGACTTTACCACTTATAAATTCACTTTAGGAGAAAAGTACAAATAAATTTGGACACTTTTCCCTAGGCCAAAGATCAAAGCCTTAAGGAACCACTTGTCCTCTGGCACCCAAATTTAAACACTCCCTCTTACCAAGGAAAGTGTTCCTCACCACTCCCATGTTGTCTCTGAAGTAGACATGCTTGCCCTGTGGTAAGGCTTTGGTGAAAATCTCTGCTACCTGCTCATTTGTGGAAATGTACTCAAGCTTGAAAACTCCCTTTTGGACATAGTCTCTAATGAAGTGATACTTGATCTCAATATGCGTTGACCTATCATGAAAAACTGGATTCTACGTGAGTTTTACACAACTCTGATTAGCACAGTAAATTACTAAAGGTCTCAATGCCTGACCAAATAGACCAAACAACATCTTGCGAAGCCATATGGCTTCACAACTAACCAAACTAGCAACCATATACTCTGCCTCAGTTGAGCTCAATGCAACTGACTGTTGTTTTTGGCTGATCCACGACGCTACTGCCGAACCCACCCCAAAACAACACCCGGAAGTACTCTTCCTATCTAAATCACAACCTACCCAATCTAAATCTGTGTACCCTGCCAGTCTCACTCCATCACCCTGTCTATAATCCAAACCAAAATCCACAGTCCCCTACAAGTAATGAAGAATGTGTTTTGCAGCCACCCAGTGCACTCTCCTGGGCTCAAACATGAACTGACTCATAGTGTTAACTGCAAAACATATATTTGGTCAAGTGTTGACCAAATACATCAATTTACCAATCAACTGTCTATATAGACTATGATCCACCAACTCGGAATCAAAAGCGTGAAGCTTCTTCCAATTAGTGATCATAGGCGTAGACATGGGTTTGCAGTCCTCCATGTGAAATCTGATAAGAATATCCACAATGTACTTCCCTTGTCCGAGGAAGAAATGCCATTCCTCCTGCCACACCTCCAATCCTAGAAAATAATGCATCAAGCCGATATCCTCGATCTCAAACTCTGAAGCAAGATCTCTCTTGCAGCCCTCAATGAGTCTCTTTGCACTAGTGATGATCAAATCATCAACATACAACACCATAATAAGAGGCTCCCCACACACCACAATGAAGTATAGGTTCAGATCAACCTCACTCTTTGTGATACCCAACTGCTGCAAGTATGTATCAATCCTAGACTACCAAGTTCTAGGAGCTTGCTTTAGGCCATAGAGTGCCTTTTTCAATCTGCATACATGGGACTCCTTCCCATGCACATCAAAGCCCTGCAGCTGCTCAATATAAACCTCCTTCTGAATGAAGCCATTGAGAAATGCGACCTTCACGTCCATCTGGTGGATCTTTCGACCCATCTCTGCTGCAATTGATATAATGGAGAAAATAGATGTATACCGAGCTACGAGAGCGAAGGTCTACTCATAGTCAACTCCCTCTACCTGTGAAACCCTCTCGCCACAAATCGAGCATTGACATTCTCGATCTTACCATCTGTAGCATGCTTTATCTTGTAGAGCCATCTGGAAGTAACAATTGGTTTACCTTCAGGCCTCTGCACTACCTGCCGAACATCGTTCTCCATAATAGAAGAATACTCCTCCATCATGGCCTCTCTCCAGACCTACTAACTTGCTGCCTCCTCATAACTAGAAGGCTTGGAGTCAACAATGCTTGTTACCAATGCCATGAGTACCGTTTAGATGGTTTACTCTCTCTAACCTGTCTCTTTGGCCCAGTGACTGATGTGGCCTCACGCAAGGTATCTTGAAGCCACTTGGGCTTCCTCTTCCCTAGGCATACTTCTCCCACCGGAGTGAAAGAATCCTCATTGTCATCAGAAGCCTGAACTCCTGAAGTGTTAAAATTGGCAACTAGGGACAAATCCCATGTGGGTCATCTTATTAATGGCAACTGATATTTTTCTTGGATCCCTCTCATCGAGAGGTGTAGGATTGATCTAAAGATCATCCGATTTCGATAAGTATTCATGGAGATATGAATCTATTTGTGTTATGGGCAATTCGTCAAGGTCGGCCAGCAACCAAATATACCCCACTTATGCTCAATGTTTTAGTATAAATAAAGGTGCCTTGAATCATTTGATAACACACTCTCATCTCTCTTGATCTCTCCTCTCCACTTGTTTGGGTTTTCCTCTCTCAAAAAGGACGTAGTGGAAAGGGTCTTCTGAGAGAGCCCTAGACGCAGTCAACTAAAGAGCCCTAGCCGCAGTCTTATGAGGAGACCTATACACAGCTCAAAGAAACCCCTATTCATTGTCAAGAGGGAGACATATTCGCAGCTCGAGGAAGCCTAGCCATTGTCCAAACAGGGAGATCTAGCCACAGTAAAGGAGGCCTATGCACAACTGAAGGAGAAGCCTTAATGTGCTGTCCTAAAAGTGCCCGTGCCATAGGTCAAAGGTGCCTTAATCTTATGTCCTAATCTGCTGTAAAGAGAGCTCCTAAACACTGCTAATTGGAGTCCCTAATCTGCAGTCATAAAGGAGACTAGAACCTTGTTAAGGGTGGTCCTACTTGCTGTCAAGAAAGCTCCAATACGCAGCAAACAGGTAGCCCTAATTCACTGTCCCAAGAGGCCCTAAATCCGTTGTCCTAAGAAGCTCTATATTCGTAATCGAAGAAGACTAAAGCCACTGTCAATGGAGCCCTAATACTCAGCCATGTAAAGACCCTAAGACGCAAGACAGGTAGGCTTAGAATGCATCAAGAAAATGTCTTAAAAGTACAGGAATGGACAATGTGTTTGATGTAGGTGTTTGTGTGATAAAGGAAGACTGAAGGGCTGAAGAGGATTTTGTGTATCTTTCTACAAGGCTGAGGATAGAGGGAGCTGTTTGAGAGCTCATAAAGGATGGAATGGTCCTCCAGAAAGGCTGCCTTAGACCTGTTCTAAGGGATGTATAATGCTGCTGTAATAAGAGATGGATAATGCCATTGTCAAAAGTTAGAAGTATTGCATTGAGGATCAGTTAGCTAAGCAAGGAGAAGAGTGGTGGTGTAATCATCTTGGAGAACCAGTTGAAGAATGAAGCCTGAGGAGCTACACATCTAGATGCAGCATGACAATTTGTGGACAGTATGCACAACAACATGTAATGGTTGCAGCATAGTGATGACAGTATGTACAGCAACAAGTATAGTTACAATTGTTGCATAGTGGAAGCAATGTGTACAACAACATGTATGGGTACAACCATCACTGGTTGCATTTCTGTGACGAGAGCAACTAAGTGAATGGGTGCAGCATGATGACGAGATGCAACACGATGGAGAATCAGTGGAAGCAGCTTGTCTTCAACTGATCTCATGTATCATCTTCTTAGAGATGATCTATGCTCTTATCTAGATAAAGTCAGAGTGTTGACTTCTGTTGTAAATGTACTATCTCTCTCTCTCTCTCTCTCTCTGTGCTGAACCACTGAAGAACATATAAGAAGAATTGATCAAGGGTTTCCCCACATTGGGGTTTGTCCCTGGCTAGCACCACACCTTGTGTCCTCTTGTCTTGGCTTGTCTTCTGCGATTTATGTTTATGTTCTATCTGTAGTTTATTTTAATGTTGATGTGATTGCTAATCTGGAAAAGGTATTGAGATAACTATGAAAATTGAAATAAATTGCTCTAAGCATAGAACATACCTAAACTTAATATGGTATTAGAGCTGAGTTGAAGACAATGCCCAAGCAAGAGTGAAAGAGCAATCACCGAAGACAACTAGGAAAGGACAAAATGATCAATGGGTTCCTCATCCCTCTTCAAATTCACCAAGAGTGAAATCGAAGCAGAAAATATTATCAGAATAGCGTAGTGGAAGCTTATGATGGCCTACCTAAAGATCACTTCATTGGTAACTCCGGATCCAAGGGTGGAAGGAAAGGCAGATGCCTTGGTTGCAATAAGTTCGACCATTATGCGAAGTGTCGAATGGCTGGGACACATCACTTGATGATGATAACAATCATTCCAGGGACATCTTCAATGGTCAGAGGAATGACAGGTAACGCAGGTGATCAAGGAAACGACTGACTCTTCAGAGAAGGCAAGGAACCCCAGGTATGAAGAATCAAATGTTGTTTCTAATAAGATAAAGAAGCGTTATCTTGTATTGGCCCTCTCTGTCAGATTCTTTGGGAATCTGGCTTATCGATTATAGTGCTTCAAGGCACTTCATTAGATAGAAGGGTGCTCTCTCTAATTTGGTAGAGATGGAAACAATCGTGGGATTATACTTGGAGCCGATGCAACCTGTCCCAGAAAGGGTGTAGGGGAATGTTACCCCACAATTGAATGAGGGTAACTCTATTCATTTATAGAATATCTTTTATGTACTTGATCACATGAACTTGATGTCCATTTCGACAATGGAAGTCGAAGGTTACAGGGTGGCATTCATCGATGGAAATGTACGTGTTTGAAAATGAAATTTCTAAAGATGCTTTTACTCATGGGTTCAGGGTTGGCAATTTGTGTCAAGTTGTAGGATGGTCCATTCAGGATCATGACATATCTCATCTATAACACCTGAGATCTACTTTATGAGGCCCTAACCGATGTGAGTCAGATGGTGACTCGGATACCTGAATTCAAGAAGAGCATGAAGGTACATGTCTGAGATGTACCAAAGGAAAATCTTATAAGGGGACCATTCCCCTCATGTAGCAGGTCCACAGGTTTGGAACAACCCAAGGGTTTGAGATTCATGATTGGGAATCTCATGTATACAGGTGGAAGAAAGCCCTCTATGGCTTGAAGTAAAACACGCCGGGCCTAATATGAGAGGATTGATAGTTGTGTGATGAAGCTTAGATTTACTAAAAGTGAAGCCGATCCAAACCATTGTTTGAAGGTTGTGGATGATAGACTTCTCATATCAACACCTTCTGAGAAACAACCTATTTCTAACAGGTGTAGACCCTCTCACTTGTAGAAGTAAGAGGGAGTTGGATTCTAGATATGGAATCGTAATCTGCAAGCCCGTGACTACCTCGAGGATGTTAACTTTCAGAAGTTATATGGTGGTGATGCTGGACCAGATTTGGGAAATGCCTCTGAGTTTCATAAACTCATGCGCATTGATGTTCTTGGTGAACTTCCGTTCGTATATATGCTTTACAGCTAGCATAATGAGCTCATATTTGGTTGAGCCTCATTGGATTGGTGCCAAGAATTTTCTGAGATATCTTCAGGGCACAATCTCTCATGGATTGAGATACACTACCGGAAATATGAAGCTGCATGATTATTCGAATGCTGACTGGGCAGGCAGTGTGGAGGATCACTAGAGAACTTCTCAGTGCTGGTTCTCTTTGGGTTCTGCTTCGATATCATGGATGAGCAAGAAGTAGAAGTCGGTTACATAAGCACCGCCGAGACCGAATACATAGCTACGAGTATGATCTCGTATGAAGCTGCTTGGTTGTGGAAGCTCTTTAGTGAGATGTTTGTACACATGATGAATACCACTGTGATTCTTTGTGACAACCAGGGGAGAATTCGATTATTGAGGAATCTCGTGTTCGATGATTGCTCCAGCAGATAAACATCAGATACTACCTTATTTGGGATACGGTAAGTCAATGAGCGAGGAGGCTTCATCGCATTGAGACTGATGTACAGGTTGCAGACACTTTGTCAATGCCCCGGGCAAAGGTCAAATCTGTGATTTTCTCGAACGACTTGGAGTCGTTGAGAGAGCTTCGTATAAGGGTCCTGCATGTTCCATGCATTGAGATTTGGGAGCTTTGGGGGGCTTGGGGTATTTACTGGAGCGACATATGACCACAGAGCGACTCACCCTCCCTTGGTGGTGCGCTATGTACAGGGAAATGGGGTTAGGGACCATAGTATCGATGGACGCATCATTGTATCTACTATACTCCCTATGCCAGGATGACCTCCATTGATCTGGGATCAATCAAACTGATCTGGGATCAGTATGAGTGGTTTGAGACACTCTCTTGTGATATTGATATGGGATCAATGAAACTGACTTCGGGTCAGTAGAGAATGGTATGAGACATTATTGATCAATTCTTCTTCTTCATGGTTCAGCAGAGCACAACTGAGCAGAGCTCAGCAGAGCAGAGTAGAGTAGAGCAAAGTAGAGCAGTGCAGGGCACTGATGGTAGAGATAGTACTGTCAGACATATGGATCAGCGGATGGAGTTCTCCCTAGTTGAGAGGGAGTGTTAAAATTGGAAACTAGGGCCAAACTCCATGTGGGTCATCTTATTAATGGCATCTGATATTTTTCTTGGATCCCTCTCATCGAGAGGTGTAGGATTGATCTAAATATCATCCAATTCCAATAAGTATTCATGGAGATGAATTTATTTGTGTTATGGGCAATTTGTCAAGGTCGAGCAGCAACCAAATATACCCCACTTGTGCTCAATGTTTTAGTATAAATAAAGGTGCCTTGAATCATTTGATAACACACTCTTATCTCTCTTGATCTCTCCTCTCCACTTGTTTGGGTTGTCCTCTCTCAAAGAGGACGTAGTGGAAAGGGTCTTCTTAGAGAGCCCTGGATACAGTCATCTAAAGAGCCCTAGCTGCAGTATTATGAGGATTCACAGGTTAGAGGAGACCTATACGCAGCTCAATGAAACCCCTACTCGTTGTCAAGAGGGAGACATATTTGCAGCTCAAGGAGGAAGCCTAGCCATTGTCCAAACAGGGATATCTAGCCACAAAAAAGGAGGCCTATGCATAGCTGAAGGAGAAGCCCTAATGTGCTATCCTAAAAGTGCCCTAGCCGCAGGTCCAAGGTGCCTTAATCTTAGGTCCTAATCCACTGTAAACAGAGCTCCTAAACACAGCTAAAGGGAGTACCTAATCCGTAGTCATAAAGGAGACTAGAATGTTGTCAAGGGTGGTCCTACTTGCTGTCAAGAAAGCTCCTATACGTAGCAAAAAAGTAGCCCTAATTCGCTGTCCCAAGAGGCCCTAAATCTGCTGCCCTAAGAACCTTTATATTTGCAATCAAAGAAGCCTAAAGCCACTATCAATGGAGCCCTAATACTCAGCCATGTAAACACCGTAAGAGGCAACGCAGGTAACCTTAGAACGCAACAAGAAAGTGTCTTAAAGGTATAGGAATGGACAATGTGTTTGCTGTAGGTGTCTGTGTGATAAAGGAAGACTGAAGGGTTGAAGAGGAAGCTATGTATCTTGGTAGAAGGTTGAGGATAGAGGGAGTTGTTTGAGAGCTCATAAAGGATGGAACGATCCTCCTGAAAGGCTGCCTGAGACCTGTTCTAAGGGCTGTATAATGCTGCTATAATAAGAGATGGACAATGCCATTGTCAAAGGTTAGAAGTATTGCATTGAGGATCAGTCAGCTAAGCAAGGAGCAGAGTGGTGGTGTAATCATCTTGGAGAACTAGTTGAAGAATGAAGACTGAGGAGCTACACATCTAGATGCAGCAGTTATATGCAGCATGACAATTAGTGGACAGTATGCGCAACAATATGTAATGATTGCAGCATAGTGATGACAGTATGTACAACAACAAGTATAGGTACAACTGTTATATAGTGGAAGCAGTGTGTACAACAACATGTATGGGTACAACCATGACTGGTCGTGTAATCATCTTGGAGAACCAATTGAAGAATGAAGACTGAGGAGCTACACATCTAGATGCAGCAGTTATATGCAGCATGACAACTAGTGGATAGTATGCGCAACAACATGTAATGATTGCAGCATAGTGATGACAGTATGTACAACAACAAGTATAGGTACAACTGTTATATAGTGGAAGCAGTGTGTACAATAGCATGTATGGGTACAACCATGACTGGTTGCATTTTCGTGACAAGAGCATCTCAGTGAATGGGTGCAACATGATGACGAGATGCAACACGATGGAGAATCAGTTGAAGCAGCTTGTCTTCAACTGATCTCATGTATCATCTTCTTAGAGATGATCTATGCTCTTATCTAGATAAGTCAAAGTGTTGACTTCTGTTGTAAATGTACTATCTCTCTCTCTCTCTGTGCTGAACTATTGAAGAACATATAAGAAGAATTGATCAAGGGTTTCCCCACATTAGGGTTTGTCTCTGGCTAGTGCCACACCTTGTGTCCTCTTGTCTTGTCTTGTCTTGTCTTCTGCGATTTATGTTTATGTTCTATTTGCAGTTTACTTTAACGCTGATGTGATTGCTAACCTGGAAAAGGTATTGAGCTAACTATGAAAATTGAAATAAATTGCTCTAAGCATAGAACATACCTAAACTTAACATGAAGGCCTGCCAATTGACCTCAAGCCTAAATCTGTGCCTGTAGATGCTGAAGTACCTAGCGAACTGCCCATTAGTGGATTACCCTGTGAACTGCTCTGCGGACTGCCCTGCATGCTACCCAAAGAACCACCCACCTGACTCTGAGAGCCACTGCTCACTGATGGACATGACATTGTAATCGATGTACCTTCTGATCCCTGACCACTAGATCCTTGTCACTGACTCAGTTGCTCCTGAGGGTCTGGTGACTTTGGATACTCTAACTCCCGTGACCTCCTAAAAGCTCTCTCCTCCTCGAACTTCACATCCCGCCTAACAACCACTTTCCTTTGCGCAGGAATATAAATCCAATAAGCTTTCGAGGTCTCGCTATAACCCACAAAGATGCCCTGGTCTGCGGTGGGCTTTAGCTTGGTCCTATTCTCCTTGGGGACATAGGAATATGGAAGGTACCCAAAGATACGAAAGTGCCCAACATCAGGCTTCTTCCCAGAAAAAGCCTCCTTTGGAGTCACATTCCCCAAGTCACGATGTGGACTCCTGTTTTGCAAGTACACAACAGTGTTGCAGGCCTCTTCCCACAAAAATAAAGGTAACCCTTGATCATGAAGGATGGCTTTGGCAGCCTCTACAATGGATTTGTTCTTCCTCTCCGCAACCCAATTCTGCTGGGGTTGTAAGGAACTATGAACTCCCCCCTAATGCCTGCCTCACATCCGACCACTCACATTGGTATGAATCAAGTGAAGGATCCCAATCGCTCTGCTATCACTACTGGGAAAGGGGATCTGGCAAACTTCCCCATAGCACATCCTCTGCATACATCAAGGTGATCATAACTGAAATCTAGCGTACCAGTGGTGATCTCTTGCAATGTACTCAAGGCCCCATCCTGCGGTGCCAAATCTCACACAACTCTGAACTGCTAGATCTGCTGTCGGTCCTGTCTCGGGTGCTGCTACTCAATGCCATCAGGGGCTGGAATGAGAACTTGTACACCTTGGCATGGCGCACACCATTCACTCTAGCTGAAGAAGTTGGAGTTCCCCCAGGATATATAAGCAACTGCCCTCTGCTGAACGAATGTCAGGCTTTTCTTCATTCCAGGGACATATAGAACATTTGACACTTTCAAGGGAGGTTTGGGTCTCCTATCAAATGTCAATGTCCCCACACCGACTGCTCTAACAATGCTGTCATCACCATGTACTACCTCCATATCAGTATCACCGTCTGAAAGCTCTGAGAAGTACTCTCTGACTCCTGTCATGTGGTGGAAAGCGCCACTATCAACATACCAAATGCTAGAAGATGCTCTGCTAGTACCGGTGAATGCACACTCCCTTTGAACCTGTATGGCAGGTGATCTTGCACTAGTGGCCTCACAAGCTATGAACCCAAACTCCCAATCAAAGCTCTCTGAGAAGCTCTCTATCTTTGCAGAAGCTGCCATGGGTTTGTCTTTCTCTTTCTTATTCTTCTTCTCTGGACACACAGAAGTGTCCCAAATTTTGACAATTCCAACATTTGACTTTGGAATAGTCCTCCTTGTTTTGCTGCTTGCCTTTACCTTTGCCTTTGCCTCAA
Organism: Pinus taeda; assembly: GCA_000404065.3. NCBI lineage: Eukaryota > Viridiplantae > Streptophyta > Pinopsida > Pinales > Pinaceae > Pinus > Pinus taeda. Next base: position 101,709 of record APFE031710287.1, on the reverse strand, counting down.
TTGTTGGAAGCTTGCTTCTTTGTTTTGCCCTTCTTGCCTCTTGCTAACAATGCCACATTGTCATCCTCCTCCCCCTGTTTGGCTGCCCCAAGATGGTTCTTTTTGATCTCATTCTGAATGCAATCATCCCACAACCTCTCCCAATCGGGAAGGTTTTCCCATGCAGCAATGCCATCCACAAAATTCTCCCAAGTCTTGGGAAGACCATTCAAAGCAAACCTCACCAACTCAGCGGGTGCAATGATCTCACCTATGGCTGCCAACTTATCTTTCATAGAAGTGATCTTTGTGAGGTATGCAATAGCACTGTTAGTCTTCGCCATTTTAATGGCTTTCAATTTCTCCTTTAGGACCCTTTTTCTGTTTTCATTTGAGCTCTGGTAAAGACTGGTCAACGCTGTCCACATCTCATGTGCATATGTATTTCCTCTCACATGATGAATGACATGATCTTTGATTCCTTCCAGGTTCAATCTTTTTGCCTTAGCATTCTTTTTGTTAAACTCTGCCAACTGTACAGGGTCAGTAGGTACTACTACTGGGTTCTGTGTGGTATTTACCATAATGCCCCAAACTTCTGCTTCCTCAAAGATGCTTTGGATTCTCTCCTTCCATGCACTGTAGTTGTTCTTCCCATCCAACCTGTCTTCCACTCTAAAACCCAAAGACATGTTTCACTGTCCTACCAAACTGAAATTTTCAAATTTGTGGTAAAGGTTTCTGTTTTCTGTGTAAAAATCAGCTGCTTGTAATTTTCACTCTGCTATCCCAAACTGCACTTTTCAGCCAACCAAGCTTTGATACCATGAAGAAATTTCAACCCCACTCTGGTTATCAATTTTCCTTATCACTCTATGCATTTAGTTTTAAATCCAAACATGATAAAAATTCTAAAATTTGGAAATGACAATATTTTGTGAAAACACAAATTTAGAGATTTCACAACTGCTGAAATTGCAGAAATAAAACACAGCAAAATTATGACAGCCACACATAGAAAATAACACAGTGATTTTTGGTCAATATGACCTTGGAAAAACCCCCTACAACTCTTGGGGAAAACCAATTTAAGAGCTCTTCTTTATTTCTGAAAAATGCTTTTACAGAGAAACTGAAATACACAGTAAAAATTCTAGCAACCACAAATTACAACTTATCTCGATTTTCGTGCTTGAACTCCACTTCGAAAATTGTGCCAATCAACAAATATCCAAAATAGAAATTTTCCAGCGATAAAACAACATTAAATATTGTACGACATACGTCGAAAAACATGCCCAGAACTACTTGTACGGATTGTATGGATCGTATGGATTTCAGCAGTACGGTTGCCTCGAAAATTGTGCCCAAATTTGCTTTGAAATTCGTGCCCTCGCTGTTGTCTATCTTCCTCGATTTTTGTGTCTTTCTCCTGCTATATGGTTTTGCCTTGGGATGCATGCCATTAAATGCTGTTGCCCAGATTTGCTGAAATGTCTTCTTGCTGCTCTTCTTCACTTTCTCATTGCTCAGGAATTTTCTCCTTGCTCTCTCTTCTCTTTCTCTCAAATGCTCCTGAAAGAATGAATTGATCTTTTTCTCTTCTCTTCTCCTTTTACTCTCTAAATGACCTTTTGGGTTATCCTAAGATCTAATGGCTAAGATTCATTAGATCTAGGGATAAGAATAAATGTGCATTTAATTCTCACTTTCTATTTTTTAACTCATCCACTTAAATAAAGACCCGCTTAGCGTTTTATTTCCATAGTCACTTTTTCACTTTCTAATTCTTCATTGACTTTAATAAAGTCACATTTAAATTAGAATGTAACTTTTACCACTTATAAAGTCATTTTAAAATTAGAATGTAACTTTATCACTTATAAAGTCAATTTTAAATTAAATTGATTTTACTACTTATAAAGTCACTTTAGGAGAATAGTACAAATAAATTTGGACACTTTTCCCTAGGCCGAAGATCAAAGCCTTAAGGAACCACTTGTCCTCTGGTACCCAAATTTTCACACCTTCCAAGACCAAGTCACAAGCCTCCTCTACACCCTTAGGTCAACGTTGCTCTTCTTCTTCCTCTTCTCGGCCTCCTTTAGATTTTCATCCTCTTCTTGGAAGTTTTCACCCAATCTAGATCACCCTTATATGACTGCAATCTTCGACCTCCCTTTGCAAACTTCAAATCTGTAATCTTCGCACATGTGAGGGTAGACTAGCCCAAAAATAGTCCCACAATGATGTCATTATCTTCGCTATCCCTTTCTCTTCTTTCGATGATGTTAAGGCTCCTTCTAAGATGATTTTCGCACTTAGTTATTTTAGACATGCTTGACCAAATTGCTTGTTGATTTGGGGTAGCATCAGATGTGCTCCAGCCATGAAATTTGGTGGAGAGGTTGGGGCACATGAGATCTCCAATACCCAGAAAGGGTTTGGGCAGGTTCTAAACAGTTCAGGAGATATTAAAATAATTAATATTTTTAACGGAATCCTTAAGTCTAAACTTAGGGAAATTAAAATATTAATGTGAATTAATATGAAACTGTGTTAGAATAGTCCAAAAGACTTGGATCAAGCCAGATCTAATCTTAGTCGTTGATTAGGGACTTAATCTCGACCAGTTATATGTCAATGAAAGAAGTATAAGAGGAGGCTTGAGGGTCACTTGGAGAACACACTAGAATGATTAGTCATTCTGTTCTCTAGAGCGGGGTTTGCTAAGAGAGATAGAATCAGTGATCGGAGTTGTAGCTGAGGAGCATTGAGTACAGAGAGATAGAGAGGCAAAGATAGTGTTGGGAGAGCAGCGCAGTAGCCGGGGAGAGTGACGCAGTAGCAGCCAGAGCTCACGCAAGGCCACGCAGAGGTAGCCAGGAGTTGTGTAGAGCTTAAGAGAGGCCAACGTTGCTGACGCAGAGGGTCAGAGGGTTGATGCAGGGTCTCCTAAGGTTGACGCAGACCCATCCAGGGTGACGTAGGGCCAACGCTAGGAAGAGAGGGGCAGAAACAGTCCAGAAAGGCAGACGTTGGGGTTTCTGGGGCATATTGGAGTTGAGGAGCTTTCAGAAGGTGTTTCCGGGGTTTCATCCGGGATATTTGTCTCAAACTGAGAGGTATTACTGCCAAGGAAATTCTCTATTGGGTAGGTTGGATTTGGCACCCAGATTGTACTCTGATATTGCTTAATAAGAAAACCCTTAGATAGCTACACTAGTTTTCCCACATTGGGTTTTTCTGGGGACATTGGTCCAAAAATAACGGTGTCATTTGGTGTGATTGTTTCTGTTTCTTTCAGTTGTTGAGTTGTAATATGTTGAGCATGCACTAGTGTTTATTTTCAGTATTTACATTGTAAATAACTTGTTAAGTAACATAACAAGTAGGTAGGAATAAATCAGATAAAGTGCATAAAGGGTTTCTAACTGGTAGACCTAGAAACTTCAACATTTCTCTCTTCTAAATGAGGCTGAGCACTACTATATATAGTGGTTTATCAATTATTATTAGGCCGACATGATCAATGGAATATGCCGACATCTTTCTAGTATTATCCCTTTCATTGTAGGCTGACTTGAGTGAGGACTAGTGAGAAGGCCTTGGAAGGTGAATTACAAAAACAAAATTGACTTTTACAATGTGTAACATGCCTTATGACAATGACTCTTTAGAGTTTTATGAATAGATGACAAAATCTCTAAGGCTCACAATGGGAGCCTTAACTAAAAATAAAATCTCTTATTCATGAAACTCATGAAATCACAATTACATATCATTATGAAGCCTGAACCTAGTTACACTTTTCAACATTCAGTGTCGTGAGGATATGGCCGCTTGTGGCCATATTGCTTTAGCTGGTAGCATTTTATACATGAGGGATGGTTGCACATCACTTATAATAGCCAAACGCTTCTAAGACCTTTGATAAGTGCAACCGTGCACTTTCAACAACCATGGAAGTCTTCGATGAGTGCCACTACATTGCAGGTCAAGGAATTGAGGGCCTTGGGGTGCACCTTGGCCTCTCGATCATCGAGGCGTGCTAATCTTCTTAAGCCCTTCTTCTATTTTGCAACTCCTGTGGAATTGAGAAAACCAGCTCTATTGTAAGCTCAAGAGGATAGCACCATTAATGCTTAGGGAGCCATGGTGGCCATGGCGGAATGCTGACGCAAATGCAGCCAGTTGCAGAACCACCACAACCAAGTCATGGATGAATCCATGTTCGATAGGCTATGTTATGCACGGAGCACGTTGCAGCGAGGTCAGGTGAGCCTTAGTTTATAAGGTATTTGGGTGAGATTATGCAATTGGTCTGACAAAAGACCTAGACATGCCAATGAAAAGACCTAGACGTGGCAACCAAAAGACGTAGACGTGGCAACCATAGATTGATTGCCGAAATTCTGCCTTATCGCAATTGGGCGATAGCGGGAAGACATGGCCCGTTGACCTCACCCCGAAAGTTCTAAGTTAGCGCAATAGAGACTTGGCAGGGATGATTAGCATTAGGCTAGCTAGGCTTACAACTTGGAGGCAAAGTGCAATACCATTGAATGGGGTTGGAGTTTGTGTGACCACTGACAATGGATCCTTGAAGTTGTAAAAAAAAGTCTCGCATGTTAAAACGAGGAAATCTGCAGCGGAGTGCAAGATGATGTGGGGCGGGACAAAGTGCCATCCACGTCGCCCCGATTGCAATAGGATTGGTGCGGGGTTTCAGCTCAACCTACTGGGCCTTCCTCGAAGTTAAATGCAACTGTAAATGTTTGGCTAGATGACGTAAGTTGGGCCCTCGCAGCAGACGTGTGGTCCAACAACCATGTTATTTTCCAATGGTGGACTGACTTGATAGGTCAACCCGTTGATCAACCTCGGAGCATTCCCAAGATTAAGTGCTTGAGGGAGCGGGGTGAGGCTAAGGCACCTGAGTTCTAAAGAACCCATAAACCCTATTGGTAAAATTCCACCCAAATTGTATTTTATTAAAATAATTGATATTTTTAATGGGGATCCTAGGTCTAAACATAGGGAAATTAAAATATTAATGGGTATTAATCAAAATACGGATGAGAATGATCTAGAAGGCGGATCAAGTCATATTTTAATCTTAGCCATTGATTAGAGACTCAATCTCGACCATTGAAGACTCAATAGGGAAAGTATAAAATGAAGGCTTGGGGTTCATTTGGAAGTACACATGGAGAGAGATTGAGGTAATTGATTTTCTGAGCTGAGAAGTTCTTAAGAGGAAAATTGATTGGGGAGATCTTGCAGCTGAGGGGTAGAGAGAATCTAAGGGGACTGTCCGGAAAATACAGAACAGAGAGGCGGAGAGAGCCTACAGAGAGGCAGCGTAGTAGCGAGAGAGTTGACGTTGGGCTAGTCTGGGGTCACGCAGTCTTGACGCAGAGGCAGAAGGGCCAGCGGTGAGCAGAAAAGTTGTTTGTCACGTAGAATCGAGAAATGCTGGAACAACTGGAACTATCGGAACTATCGAGAACTGCAGGAACAGCCTGGAGCGCTGACGCATAGGCAGTGCAGTAGCTAGGAGAGCTGACGCAAAAAAGCTGCTTGTCACGCAGAATCCAGAACTGTCGGGAACTGCAAGATTACTTGGTCTTGAGGCCTCCTTGACTAGGAATCAATAAATCCTCCTCATATTCATCATAGACTCCATTCTCCAAAAGATTAAGGCACTGATCTACCAAGAGGTGGTCACCAGAAATCACATTGTTTCACCTTCTTTCATGTCTAGCCAAGTTGGGGCACCTAGGGCATCAATTTCCCGACAAACTAGCATTCCAAAAAGTTCAATCTCCTAGGGTCTCCTGCGTTGGTGTTTCCTCAAGGTCTCCTCCAATTTTGAAGCTATTGCAATGGTGGAGTTGGGAAAAAAGCCAAGCCCTAGCTCCGGGATCAAACTTTGTCTTAGCATCCCTAAGGCTAGTACCTCATAGGATCAAATCAACATCTTCAAGTGAAACCCTTTCTTTGATCCTTTCCCACCTTATCTAGGGTAAGAACATCATTGGTTTCCATACTCATTCTTCTTATCTTAGACCTAGTCCACTTGGTTCCGTGTGGTCCTACTCCGTTGAAAAGACAATTCTTCAAGAACCATCTGGGATACAAATTACAATAAGGATTTTAGGGATTGGGAAGTTTCTTCATAAGCCACATCCCATATACCTAACCCTTAAATCCTTCCTTCCTTTCCCTAGAAGACATTGTACCTTGCTTAGAAAGCAAGCAAGCCTTATTGTTCTAACTCTTCCAGGAAAGGGATTATTAGGGTCACTCCATATCATTTCATTAACTTATCCTTCATTAGTGACTCCATAATATACCGGGTCTCCTCTAATCGGTGAAAGTTCGTAAATAGAAGGGAGCCTTAGCTGAGGTGACAATGGGCTAAGTCTCCATTTGTTTCCTTTGGCCTAACATTTGCCGTTTAGGTCCCCTATTAGTTTGAGCAGTAACATTTTGGCTTCCTTTGATAAATTTCCCGCTTTGGACATTGCTAGCATCATTTGGCATCCTAATCATGTCGCAGGAAGGATGGTGTGTGGGGTGCCTGTGTTTGATGGTTATCCACCCAATGCAATTGACCACGTTGAAAGATTTAATGCACATGCTTCAAGAGAGAAGGTTGTTCACCAAGATGTCCTTATGTTATTGTTCATGGGATCTCTTTGTGATCATAAGTCATGGTTGCATGATCATTAACCTAGGAGTATCTCATCTATTGAAGAGTTCATTGATGGATTTCTTAGACATTTTCAAGTACACCTTGCATTAAGCATTCAAGAGGAAGCCTTCATCAAGCATCATCAAGACATTAAGAATCTAGGTAATGATCAAGAAGACGAGTTCTCCTTTGGTCCACATGATGAAAATGATGATTTTGAGGACACATGTGTCGGGAAGGATGAGTTTATGGAAAGTGAAATTGAGTCCAACCTTACCTTTCTCAAGGATATTACACCTGATTAATCCTATTTTGAAAACCCTAAGAAAGATGATCCCATTAGCCCCTTGGAAGATGACATTGAAGATTATTTCTACATTGAAAAGGAGAAATCAGAAATTGTTGGTCCTCAATTTGATTGTGCTCCCATTTACGACACCAACAAGGAGGGTGAGGATGAGATTGCTCTTCCCTTCCCTTCAGGCTCTATTTATGATGACAGAACCCATTGATACCCTTGGGAAGGAGAATCTTCATTTGCCTTTGCATAAAGAGGGGTAGTTGGAAGTGATTAGTTTTCCTTTTAAGAGAGACCCAATTTTTGATACTAAGGAAATTGATAAGGCTCACACTTCTCCTGAGTATGATTCTATCTTCAAATCACTTGAGCCTTTAGATTATGATTTTGGGAAAGCAAAACCCGTTGAATACAATACTTCATTCTCCCTTTTTCCTATTGGTCATCATCTTGGATCTTCATCAAGTGATTCCCTCACCCTTGGTCATATGATCTCAAGTAACTGTGAGCCCTTTCCCCCTCTTGATTATAGTGTGATGGAAAAAAACCCATCATTGATTATAGTTTTCCTCCTTGGACGCACCCTCAGGGTTTTGATCACTCCATAGCCTCTCCTCTCCAGTGTTATCATCATGTGCAACCTACTTGTGTTTCTCCACGACCTCCCTTTCCTACTAATCATAACCTGATGAAGGCCATAAGCCATGATGCAAATAATAAGGACAGTGGTGGATGTGATATGCTGGAGGTTGCCATCCATCGAAAGTTTATGAACTTGGTTGTTGAGATCTCTATATTTTGGTTGCAAGAGAAGATCTCATGGACGAGATTACATCCTTTTCTTACCACTTCTCACATAATCATTCATATGTGGGCATCATATTTTCCCATCTCCCGCCCACAACATCCTCCATGTGTTTGGGTTTGCATTTTCTTTAGGACTTGGTGCATGAGTAATCCTATAGATAAGAATATTTATATTGACTTGATGATATGTTGGTTGCACTGGATTTATGATTACACTTAATAATAGCTTTGATATATGCATGTTAGGGTAGGATGCATTGCATGCTGATTTCTGCATTAGAAATAACATCATATGACATTTCTCATGGTAGATAGATGCATATTTGCATATTTTATTTTTAGTTGATTTTATGGCCTAACATATAACATGAGCCTTCATTGTAGGAATTTACAGGGTAAGTTCCTCAGACAGAACACCAAAAGGACATCGCTCACAAACAGATCACAGATCAATACACCAGTATTTTGACGTGGTTAAAACCCTCAGAG
>APFE031710287.1:66228-88032 GCA_000404065.3 Pinus taeda | reverse complement strand
GACCCCGCTCACAAACAGATCACAGATCAATACACCAGTATTTTGACGTGGTTAAAACCCTCAGAGAGGGAAACAGTCCACGGCCTGTGCCAACGTGGCTACTACAGGCAATTTATTAATAAAAGAATGAAAATTTACATAAGCTTCTCTCATGCACGGTGAACCTACAAATGACCCTCATGCGCTTTAAATAGAATTCATGGACCAATCGGGTGTCAAGCCACGGATCAAGTGTCGGTAATACCGAGGAGAGAATGAACCGTCGGATCACTACATATCGTGACCGTCGTATTGTAAGTTACAAAATGTACAACGGTAAAGAAACACACTTTACCTAACTCTATACCTAACTCTATACTAGACCAAGTTGAACTTAACTATTTCCTATGTGTCGGAATATCCTAACATTCATGAGGCGTCGCGAAAGCATGCTGCCCCGTGTTTTTCCATCTATTAAGTGTGTAGGTGACAGGTCTACAGTAACCAAGAGATTGCTGGAGTTCTCATGACCTCCTGTTCGAGTAGCCTCACCCACTTCTTCAAAAGATCACGTCCCAGTTGGAGCTAGATTTTACCCACTATTTTGTTGGTGATATCCCTAGGAGATTTTTTTTTTCTCCAAGATGGTCCTCAACCGACAGCTAACGGCTCGTTGCAGCCATCAGCTAGCCTAGTGTTCCATTACTCTGCCACCTGAGCCAGCCATGTGGTCCCTCGCCCATCTGCCATGATCTTATGTTTGAAGTTGGGCCTCTCGAACCTAAAGGTATGCCTTTTCATTTGGAAATTAAGTATTGTAGTTTGCTTATCATGGACACTTCTGAGCATGGATTAGTGGGGGAATTCAACGGAAAGAATGGGCTAGGTCTATGCTTTTGTCCCCTAGACCGCTTTTAGTTGGGCCTCTAGAACCTAAAGGTATGCCTTGTCATTTGGAAATTAAGTATTGTAGTTTGCTTATCATGGACACTTCTGGGCATGGATTAATGGGGGAATTCAATGGAAAGAATGGGCTAGGTCTATGCTTTTGTCCCCTAGACCCCTTTTAGGTATTAACCTTGGGTTCTAGACCCATGGGATCTATTTTCCTGACCATTTGGCTCTAGGGATGATACTTCATGGGAAACCCTGATTTTGGTGTCGTGGTCTTGCTACCCTATTCACTTACATTACCCTCTTTCCATTCATTATCAACCCATTCGCCATTTCTCCCACCTAGGTCCACATTTCTCCACTGGGTCCACATAGGGTTAGTATGCCCCTTCCCCTTGCCCACACCTTGGGTCATGGCTTGGAATGAAGTCCAGAGGTTGATGCAGCTAAAAAGAAAGATAAATGCGTATATGGCCACATTCAACAAGAAAGTGTACTACAAAATGCAAAAGATGGCTAGGACAAGCACATTTAGCACGTGGGCAAAAAGCCAATACATGAGCTCTACCCCATCCTCATGGCCATCCCCTTGGTTCCTACAGGTTCTATGAACCTCCTTCATCATATAAGAACCCATTATTGTTCCAACCCGTGGTGGGCAGTGAGCCGTCCCACCTTAAAAGGGGGTATTCACTACTATATCTTATACATCATGCTCTCGCCCCTTGAGCCTCAAGCATTTAATCAAAGAAAATTATAAAAAGGCAAAAGACATATAAAGAAGGGTGGAAAAATCAAGGTCGGGGCACCTCATCTACCACCATTGCTCCCTCCTATACATTATAAACTAGAGTGTGGGCTTCCCTCTTATTAGCTACCCTTGTACCCCAACGTGTGATCTAGAGCTGCCCCTTCCCATTCCCACATCATTCACCCATCTATCATATGCCACCTTTTAAAGGATGTCCCTTTACCAATGCTTTTAAAAATGGTCGAACCGAATCCAAATCAGCCGAGCTGACCAAGCTGGACCCTTGCCCAGGCTAGCTTAGTACAAAAACCGGCCCAAAGGCCTGGCCGGTAATCGGTCACCGACTCAACCGGTTTGGTAGTAGGTCGGTTAGCTTGGTCGAACCCGACATAACTCGGTCGAGCCGGTCCAAACTGGTCCGCAACGGAAAAAGGAGGGAACAACGAACTCCAAATTAGATTTTTTTTTTGGGTTTTAGGTCTTTTGCAAGTCCATTTAACCTCTCCCAAGCCTCTAAAATTTCCCCAACCCCTTCACATTTCCTCACAACTTTCTCATTGCATTTGTGTGAGCATTTGTGAGGAGTTTGTGAAGAGTTGTGGAGTTGGTTTTCAAAGCAACAGTGAGGAGTCTCTTGGGCAATCATTGGAGTAGCAGTGAGAAGCTTCTTGGGCAGTCATTGGAGCAACATTGAGGAGTTGGTTTGTTGGAGCAGCATTGAGGAGGCTAGAGCCCAGAGGTTATTTTCTTTCACTTCTCAAATCTTCCTTTGCTTGTTTTTTTTGTTGTTGCAAAGGCGCATTTGAGAAGTGCTCTTCATTGCATTTGTGAGGAGTTTGTGAAGAGTTGTGTAGTTGGTGTTTGGAGCAGCAATGAGGAGTCACTTGGGCAATCATTGGAGCAACAATGAGGAGCTTATTGGGCAGTCATTGGAGCAACATTGAGGAGTTGGTTTGTTGGAGTAGGATTGAGGAGGCTAAAGCCTAGAGGTATTTTTCTTTTCACTTCTCAAATCTGCTTTTGCTTGTTCTTTATTTTGCAAATCTGGAAATTTAAAAGAGTAATTTTTGTAAAAGAAATGAACATTGAAGAGTTTTTTTTGGTTTTGTTTTTGTTTTTTTTTCTCTTCATTTTTAGACTTTTGTCCTTTTATTTCCAAGTCGAAATATTAGAAAATGGCTCCTAGAATGTAAGATGTTGCTTGGGCATATGTTGACATGATTGATAATCAAATGCATTGCAAATTTTGTCATAGTAAAATTAAGGGAGGTGGAGGGCGCATTCATACGCTAAAACAACACTTGGCTGGTATTAGAGGCCAAATTGTTCCATGTGCAGCACCAACAAAACAAATTGGGGACATGATAAAGGAGTTGGTAGACAAAATTGAGAAGTTTGAGGAAGAAAAAGCTAGGCAAAAAAAATAGAGGCTGACATTGGGAGGAAGAGGAGTATAAAACACATGATGGCTGCCAAACCCAATTTTGATTATGAGGGCTCTTCATCAATCCCTTGCACTGATGCATACAACCCCTTTTGTTATGTTCCTCCCTCTTTGGAGTCTGTTCAAGAAAAGGGTAAGAGTAAAATTAAAAAGAAGGGTGGTATCAAAAGTTATTTCACACCCTCCTCTACCTCTGATAGTGCACATGGTCCTCAAGCTAATAGAGGTCAAATGCAACCCACTTTAGATAACCATTGGAAGAAAGAATTGAGAGAAACTACCTGTGATTACATAGCTAGATGATCTTATGATGTTGATATCCCCTTCAATGCTTCTCGTTCACCATATTATGAACCTATATTTGATGCCATATTTGTTGTTGGAAAGGGCTTCAAAGGCCCTACTATGCATGAGTTAAGGGGATCTCTTTTGCAAAAAGAGGTTTTTTTTTCCATTGATGAATATTTGAAAAATTTCAAAGGCTCATGGGCAAAAACAAAATGTAACTTCATGTCAAATGGATGGACTGATCAAAAGAACCTTACCATCATAAGCTTTCTTATCTTTTGTCCACAGGGAACCAGGTTTCTAAAATCAGTTGATGCATCTGATAGGGTGAAAGATGCATACTTGTTGTTTCAACTTTTGGATGAGGTTGTTGAAGAGGTGGGGTGGATAATGTTGTTCCAATCATCATAGATAATGCCTCTAACCATGTTCTTGTTGGTAAAAGGTCAGAGGAAAAACACAAAACCATCTTTTGGACCCCATGTGCTACACATTACATAGACCTCATGCTTGAGGATATTGGTAAAATAGATTGGATCAAGAACATTGTAGAGCATGCCAAAAGCATAACAAAATATATTTACAATCACTCATGGATTCTGAACTTGATGAGGAAAAGCATAGGGGGCAAGGATATTGTTAGGCCTGCCATCACTAGATTTGCAACTCATTTTTTGACATTGCAATCTATGCTTTCCCAACATAGAAACTTGCAAAGGATGTTTTCTAGTGATGAATGGAATGGCTGTCAATGGGCTCGCAAACAAGATGCAAAGATGTGAGAAAGAAAGTTAATGAAGAAATATTTTGGAAAAGGCAACAAAGATTGTGAAGGTTGTTGAGCCACTGGTTGAGGTGTTGCGGTTGGTGGATGGGGACAGATTGGCTATGGGCTTCATTTATGAGGCTATGGATCAAGCAAAGTAGCAAATAAAGACAACATACACGGATAGAGTGGCTAAGTATGGGCCCATTTGGGACATTATTGAGCAAAGATGGAGCAATCAACTCCATCTTCCTATACATGCAATTGAGTTTTTTCTGAATGCAAGGTATCATTATAAAGCCCTGGAGGCAGAAGCTTTGACTGGGGAGGTTAGAGATGGATTTATTGAATGCCTTGAGCACATGGTCCCTAAGGAGAGTAACCGGTTGGAGATACACTGACAGATCACTTCTTTCAGCAAAGCCTCAGGTACCTTTGACAAGAACCTAGCAAGGATTGCAAGGGAAGCAAATGAGCCAGGTAAACAAGCAATTTTAGTTTTCAAATTCTTATTTTGTTAAATTGTTTATAATTTGAAAGTTGGATATAATTCGTTGAGCTAACTCATTACACAACTATGTTTTTTGCAGCGCAATGGTGGGAGACATTTGGTAGCCATTGTTATCAATTATAGAAGCTTGCAATTCGTATTTTGAGTCAAACTTGCAGTGCTTTTGGATGTGAGCGCAATTGGTCTCTCTTTGAGAGGATTCACATGAAGAAGAGAAATTGTTTGGAACAAAAATGGTTAAATGATCTAGTTTATGTCCAATACAACATCCGGTTAAAACACAACTAATCTCTGAACAAAAGACCTGATACAGATCCCATTATGTTGGAAGATATTGATCCAACATCAGATTGGGTAGTGGAAAGTAATCCAACAGAGTTTGATTCTGATGAGGATATTGGTCTTGATTTGGATTTAGAGATTGAGGAATTAGTTGAACATAATGTTCAGTTAAATGTAAATCCACTAGTACCAGGCCCAGCCCCAAGTCCTCCAATTGAAGGCACTTTCTCTACTTAGCCACGAAGCAAGCGCATAGCTCGTCTATCTTAGTGTGCAGCTGCTGCTCCTACTAGTGCTACTACTTCTACAGTAGCAGTTGGAGATCGTGATGAGGAGGAGGAGCCGTGGGTTTCCTAGTCCGACTATGTTTTAGAGTCTAAGCCAGATGATGATGGCTTCTCTAGCAGTAGCCAGGAGTGACTAGTGACTAGTGATGTTTTGTTGTAGAGGCCATTTAGAGCTTCCTTGGTTATGTGTTTTTGTTCTGATCTCTATATATTACATGTATTAGATAATGCACTGGGTGCCATTTTGATATAATGGATATATTCATGAGCCTACTTTGATCTATGTTGTCATCTATCTATATTCTAATGCTTTGTGTTTGGAAACATGAATGAAAATCTTTAAAATTATGTTTTTTTTACAAAAAAATAAATATTTAATGTATTTTTTACAAAAATTGAGTCATTGAAATCAATTAGGCCGAGTCGATACCGAGTCAGAGTCGATCCTTGACCGGTTCAGAGTTTGAGTCGGAGTTCTAAAACTATGACCTTGACTATATTATCCCCTTTAGAAGTAGAAACCATCTAATAGGATCATGGGTTAACCCTATTTGGAGTTAGGAGACATTGGCACATCCCAAAGCCCATTATGGAAGCGCAAGCCATTATGAAGTCTCCACCTATGGTCCATGATTGGTAAGCTCATTTGCTCGATTTCTCTAATGACTTGTTGTACTGGAAGGCTAGGGGACGCATTGGAACTTCTGCAGTATTGCAGATGGTCTCCATTTTGGGTTTGGTCTCCCTATACGGGGTCCTAATCCTTCAGAGGGATACATTGGCACTTGTAGGGTGCGCATTGAGAGTCGTGGGCCTCCACAATAGCAGACAACAGATGGGTGGACTGTCTATGGATTGTCAGATGGTTGCGTTGGAACTCATAGTTGAAATCATGATTGTGTCGGGGTACCCTACCAATAGCGGTTGGGCACAACGAATCGTTGCAATTCACCTCCTGACCATCGATTACTCCACCCTCATCGAGACCATCGAATTGGAAGGTGCTGGCGGGGACAGTTGGAGCGGGCTTGTGTGGCAAGTTTTCATTGGCCCAAGGAGGTTAATGCATGGTGGGACCCATCGATTGAAGATGTGCGACATCTATTATGCCTGAAATATGTCCACCAACCACTATATATATATACAGGTCAGGGTTGGGAGACTCTGAGAAAGAGTCTAGGATCAAAGAGGACTCATCCGAACACTAGAATGAGAATTGATAATTAAAATGAATAAAGGACAAAAAAGGAAATCATAATAATAATAATAATAGTAATACCAATAATCCCATTCTTCTGACAATACAAGAGGAGTTAGATTAGCAATAACAACCCATCCCACTGGGTTGGTGGGGTAAGGTTGTTAGAGGTGGTATCAGAGCATCTAGGGTCAACACTTGCACTAGATGGGCTCTATCATGGGCAAGTAGCAGCAGAGTTCCCGAAAAGCTGTTTTATAATGATCTTTAATAAATTAGCTAAGCTAATTTTTAGGTGTTAAAAGTCGGTCTAAAATTGGTTTATTGTTTGCATGGTAATAATGCATGGATCACTGGTTTTAGGATGGAGATCAAAGGACTTCATGGTATGTTTAAAAAAATACTAGAGACATAGAAATGGCGGAAAAGGCAACAACCTTACTATATTCCTCTCATTCTCAATGTAATCCAATAATAAAATTTTCTTTTCAATATTTTTAAATGCCCAAAAAAAATCATGAAATCACTTCAATCATAAATTACCTTTATCTCTCTTTTGAGGAAGTGTATAATTAAGCCCGAGGCTAGGGCAATCATACACAGATCACTTGCTCAATCCTGGTCCAGTCTGACTGTAGATACAAACGATAGCAACTTTTGTTTCCAGTGCTCCAACCCTTGAGCTTTCTGTTGTTCGATTCTCTATCTTATTGCGCTAAAAACACAATTTCTCCCAAATCTATCCCTATAATCCTTCCAATAGGTATCAAATTATTTCAAGATTCTATTGGTTTTGTTACACTGGGATGGTTACCGATGGAACATTGCGAAGAATTATCTCATTTGGAACTGAAAGATTGACTTGGAATTTATGCACATATCCTCACTCGGTATTCTCTTTTCCAAGAAAACCAAAAATGTGTTATTACGCCTGTCACTTCCACAATTTTCTCTTCGAATCACAGGAACAACCAATCTAATCGACTCCAGAGCTTCACGCATCGATTTAAAGCAATAGTTTCATCCGGGACAACTGAGTATCTCTGTGGTGATGTCGAACTTGAACTTGAACATAAAATTGTTGTTTTAGAACTTTGAATTTCCCTCTGAGTAAAGGCATATTTCTTATTCCATCCCCAACCATACAATTGCCCATCTACATCCAGAACCATTGTATGTCGCCAGCCATCGCACATTTGAGTTATGTGAGCATTCCTTAGGCCCTTGACACAATATGGACCAAGATGATCTTAACACCTTCCGTAGCAAAAATACTATTTGCTGAGAAAAAATGTACGCTGTACAAGGATTACAACAACGTTTATGGTGAAAGAAACTTCCAGATATCGGATCTTGCTGAACTCCATGCAAAATCTGCCAAGCGTTGTTCAATCACAAGAACGGTAGATAATGTAGTACATGCACGAAAAAACCCACAAATTAGCTTAAGATAAAAAGACAAACAAATTTTGTGGTCACTAATAGAAGGGAAAATGGAAGGCAAATCACACTGCTCCAGTTTTAGATAAACAAATTTTGTGGCCAGTAAACAGAGTGGAATATTTATAAATGCCCGAAGCTGAAGGAAAAAACCCTTGAATACTTGAATTAGAAAATGGAAGTGGCCGCTCTGCAATCCTTGAGACTGATAAGGCACTGGTTGCTCTGGACGACGACAATCGAAGATACGTAGCGCGACGTAAAATGGAGAAGTCGAGCGGCCATGAATTTTGATACAACACAATCATGCACATCTTGAGGGATTGTTATGAATTGGGCATGAAGTGCATTAGCGTGTACACCTCTAGAATTTCAAGCGCTCAGAGGAGCAAGTGGCGACGCTGATCAAATATCTGATGCAGGAGAAAGCCTATCCTTTGCTCCAGGTAAAGCAAAGGTAGCTAAAATGGCTGATCAAATGTGTTGCATAATTATGCTTCTAGCCCTCCAGCATAATTAGGCTCCGGTACCACATGTAGAGTATTTAATCAACTAATAAAACACTCATAAAATAAATAGCAGACATATACACAAATCAGACATGGCAGAAAAGGCCTCAGCCTTACTATATTATATTCCTCACACTCTCAATGTAATCCAATATACAAATAATGGTAATAGTACAAATAAATACATGAGGAAGTTTGTCTCAAGATAGTACGTCTATCTTGGACACTACGGTTGAGAAAAAATCTCAAAAACACACTAATCTAGGAGCCT
Source organism: Pinus taeda (assembly GCA_000404065.3). Classification (NCBI taxonomy): domain Eukaryota; kingdom Viridiplantae; phylum Streptophyta; class Pinopsida; order Pinales; family Pinaceae; genus Pinus; species Pinus taeda. Next base: position 79,412 of record APFE031710287.1, on the reverse strand, counting down.
AATTAGTTGGAGAGAATCTCTCAAACAATTAAGCCTAAACTGACTCCTAACGATGAGGAACAAATTCAATCTAGAAAGGTAGGATTAAATCCAACTTTCTTGATTTTAATTAATCTAATTGTTTTGGACTTATAATTGTTTTCATCACATGAGAGTGAGGCTAACAAAGGTGTTGATTGGAGTTGCATATTAACTACAATGATGTTTGGCATGTTATTATGTTTGGCATGGATGGTTAATGCTTTCTTGTCATACTAGAACAAGATGAACTCAAAGGTAGGGGTCTGGTGTGGACCTTGTAGATGCAGGTTCTGTAGCTTGATGATTGTCTGCTTATGTTGGTTGCTTACTTGTGCAAGTGAATTCTAGGTGTAGCATTATGATGGATTGATTATGTGATTTCACACATAGCTATGATGAATTTGTGAATATGATAATAGTTCAGGTTGAGTTTTAATTCTTGTAAGACATGATAGTTGCATTTATGTGGTGCTGTAGTTATGTGGCATGGTTGAGTATATGATTGCTTTAGTGTATCATCACTGTTGGTCATATGGTGAGCCTTTGCATGCTTGGGAGAATATGTATGTGACTATTAATATGATCTAAGGAACCCTGGGAAAACTCCCTGTGATTGCTTGCATTATGTATATTTATGAAATTTTGTATTTATCTATACGCTAGCTAATTGGGGTGTGAGAGTTTCGTGGCCTCGTTGGCATATGGAAAGGACCCTAGTGGAAGTTGACTATTTCTATATGATGAAATGGTTATTATGGTTATTAGAGGTGTTTTGTCATTGGTGGTTAATGCTTTCTTGTCATACTAGAACAAGATGAACTCAAAGGTAGGGGTTTGGTGTGGACCTTGTAGATGCGAGATCTGTGGCTAGAGAATGATGTGCTTCATGATTGTCTTCTTATGTTGGTTGCTTACTTCTGCAAGTGAATGCTAGGTGTAGCATTATTATGGATTGATTATGTGATTGCACGCATACCCAAGATGAATTCGTGAATATGATGATAGTTAAGGCTGCATTTTAATTCCTATAAGACATGATTGATGCATTTACATGGTGCTTTAGTTATGTGGCATGGTTGAGCATATCATTCCTTTAGTATATCATTACTGTTGGTCATACGGTGAGTCTTTGCATGCTTGAGAGAATATGTATGTGACTATTAATATGATGCAAGGATCCCTGGGAAACCTCCCTGTGATTGCTTGCATTATGTATATTCATGAAATTTTGTATCTATGTGTACGCCAACTAATTGCGGTGTGAGAGTTTCATGGCCTCATTGGCATATGGCAAGGACCCTACTGGAAGTTGACTCCTTCTATATGATGAAATTGTTGTTATGTTTATTAGGGGTGTTTTGTCATCAATGTTTAATGCTTTCTTGTCATACTGGAACAAGATGAACTGAAAGGTAGGGGTATGGTGTGGATCTTGTAGATGCAGGATTTGTAGCTTGCTAGAGAATGATGTGCTTGATGATTTTTTGCTGATGTTGGTTGCTTACTTGTGCAAGTGAATGCTAGGCGTAGAATTATGATGGATTGATTATGTGACTAAATGCATACCCAAGATGCATTCGTGAATATGATAATTGTTGATTATAAGATTGCTGGGGTTTATGCGGAAGTTTGACTCCTTCGTACTCGTAAAGGCATCATTGTAAACATGCCGGTATAATGTTTAAAAATCAGAAGTCATATATACATATATGACTTCTGATTTTTAAACTTTATGCTGGGATGTAAAATGCATGCATTAGGTCCTAGATTTAGAAAAATGTGACTAACGTTTAAATTGAGATATGTGTGCATGTGAATGCTTGCATGATCTTGTCATTGCTTGTGTTGCATCGCATGGTTGCTACTATTGACCTTATATATATGACAATTGGATGGAAACATCCAATCTCCCATATATGATATAGTGCCTCAAGAGATTAGACGCATGATGTTGCACAAATTTTAGGGAGCCAAGTGATTGATAAGTATTTGGTGTGTGTACGTGGCCAAAGAAGGAAGCAAGGAGGAAATTGAGATAAGTATCATAATTTTATTGATTTTTGAACCTTTAAATTACAAATCAAAATACCATATTTTGATTTATGATGGTTTGGATCATGCACTGACTTGGTTTTGCTTTTATAGGAATTAAAGAAAAATTTGAAGTTCACTACGAGAATAAACTGCTAGTAAGGTATGGTTTAAATTATTACAGTTACTTATGATGACTCATGAAGTTTGTGTGCTCTTGATGTAGGAATGCGTTTATGATTACTCGGTTCGAATGAATGAAGTTAACCATAGGGTGGAATGACAAGAATATGATAAATTCAAAATAGGGCCATTTTGGGACACTAGAACTCCATGATGCCCACTAATTTTCATCAAGCATGTTATGACTGTGTGATAGTTTGGAGGCAGGGAGATGCCTCAGATTGAGCTCCTTTCTATGCAAGGAAGCCTTGCCAAGAGATGTATTGTCTGAGGCACTGAGAAGTAGAGAAGGGGATGCTTGAATTTGGAAGGTGAGTGATTGCACAAAGAGGGGGATAACCAAATTGCACGAGGGACTAGGAAGCAGGGAAGGGAAGGCGGAAATATATAAAATTTGGTTTCTTGGTCATGAGCTTGGCTGATTGCGATTAAAAGCACATTGGGAGTGTGCATAGATAAAATGAGCTAAAGGACAAGGAGAGCAAGGATGCCAAGTGTTGGACATTAGAGGCAAGCAACACTCCAAGAGGAAGAACAAACTAGGATGGTATGGACATGCTTAAAGTATCCAAAGATTGTTGTGGAAAATGGCTAAATTTTGATTATACTTTCACTTGCTAGTTGAAGCAAATGCATGAAGGATTCTAAATACTATATAGAGGTGTACATATAAAGCGCCATGAAACAATATGCGTTCTATTTTGTTTTCGGCATTGCATAAGAGGAGAAGAACATTGAGGACGATGTTCCCTTAAGGGGGAGGGGATTCCGACAGCCCCAACCTAGGTTCCTTATGAAAATGTGTTGTAAATATTTTGAAATATAAATATAATTTAAATGGGTTGAGTGAAAAGGGACAAATATTCTAGCACTGATGAGGTTACTTCCTTGGGATGTAAAGGTTTCCTTATGAGGAAAATTCAGACTGTTGTTGACAACCATTAAAGGTTGACTGACGTGCCATTAGAAAAATTGAACTGAGAAGCAAAGAAGGGAAGGCCGAAGTATATAAAATTTGGTTTCTTGGTCATGAAGTTGGTTGATTGTTGATTTTTAATGTACCTTGGATAAGTGGTTTCCCATGGGTTAGTCTCTACCTAGGGGAGAGTGTCCAAAATAATTATTTTCCTAAGTGTGACTTTATAAAGTGGAAGTTACTTTATAAGTGGTAAAGTGAATGCTAAATTAGAAAGTGAAAAGTGACTTTAGACATAAAGTACAATGTGGGTACTTTATACATTGTACTTTATTTAATGGGTGAGTTAAAAAATAGAAAGTGAGAATGAAATGCACATTTATTCTCATTCCTTGATCTAAATGAATCTGAGCCATTAGATCTTAGGGTTGCCCAAAAGTCATTTAGGGAAACAAATGGGGGAAAATAAAAGAGAGACTACATTCATTCTTCATGAGCAGATTGGAGAAAGGAGGCTGAGAGCTGGGGAAAAGTTATGAAAGAGAAATTTGTTGTAGCAAGCTGAAGGAGTGATTTCTGGGCAAAGATGGGCACGAAAATCAAGGCATAGAAGACAATAAAAGATACACTACGAACAACATTTAATGTTGTGAGCCGCACGCCATTCAAGAGAAGTTTTTAAGAATTTTTTTTGAAAAAAATCTGTACAGTCTGTACGAAATACGTACAGTGCAGTATGTACAATCATATCTGTATAGTACATATTTTCATCTTTAAGTGGGCACGGAAATCGAGGCAAAGTGGGCACAGTTTTCAAAGAGTTTTGGGCTGAATAGATAATTTGTATTTTGTTGTTTTGTTTTGTCTGCAAATGTATTTTTCCTGAACTTGAAAGATAAATAAATTTGAAGAGCTCTCTAACAGGTTTTGCCTGGAGAAGATTGAAGGGGTTTTGCTTGGGTCTAAGTTGAGAAAACATCTGTGTGTATTTTTATGTGTGTCGCTGGTCTCTTTATGTCGATGTGTTTTAATATAAAAATCTCATTTCCTGAATTTTATATGTTGAATCTATGTTTATGGGAAAGGGCATTTAACTGAATGGGAGTGATAATGTGAAATTAAAACCGGGTTGGGATTGTAAGAAATTTTTTAGTTTTCAAATTTCAACATGGTATCAAAGTTACATGCTGAAAATTGCAGTTCAAACAACAGACAGTAGTTTGGGACAACAAACAATGGTTTGGACAACAAATTGAATTATTGGACAACAAACTCAGTTTGGAGAACAAGGTGAAATTTCACATGGACTGAACTTTTGGGACAACAAGGTGTGCTGGAAGGACATAATTCAGACAGTGTTTGAGGAGGCAGTGGTTTGGGAGATAGTGCAACAAGTGGTTGTACCTCCTATTGCTGCAGATGAACTTGCTGAATTCACAAAAAATAATGCAAATGAAAAACGGATTTTGATGGACAGTTTGAAGGATCATGTGGTTCCTCAGGTGAGAGGAAACACATATGCATATTAGATGTGGACAACTCTAACCATTCTCTATCAGAGTACCAATGGAGCAGGAATATGGTACTCAAAGAACAATTGAAGAACATTAGGATGACAAAGGCTGAAAGTGTAGTTCATTATCTTTGTAGGGTCAAATAGATACGTGATGATTTGACTGTTATTGGGGAGGCAATTGCACCCACAGAGTTAGTCAAGATAGTTGTAGCGGGACTTCGTAAGTCTTGGGAGGTCTTTTGAGATGCTGTTACCTCTAGAGAGAATCTTCCCAATTGGGATAGATTCTGGGATGATTGTGTGCAGCATGAGATATAGAATACTGGTGGTGGTGGGGTGAAGATAGCAGATGAGGAGGATGTAGCCTTGACAGCCAAGGGGAAGAACAAAGGGAAGGCCAAGAAAGGGGCCTCATTGGATGGGGCTAAGGGAAAAGAGAAGTAGAAGAAGAAGAAAGATACAGATATGTCCAAAGTCAAATGTTGGGCATGTCAGAAGATGGAACACTATGCTGCTACGTATCTTGAGAGGAAGAACAAGGGGAACAAGGGTACTGTAGCTTCAACAGAGGTGGAGCAGTTTGCTTCATAGTTTGACTAGGAATTTGCATTTATTACTTCTACATCTAGTAGGAGTACATCATTCGATGTGTGATACATAGACAGCAGGGCTTCCCGCCATATGACAGGTGGACGAGAGTTCTTTTCAGAGCTTGCAGAGAGGGCACTTGATATTGAGATTGTACTAGGAGATGACCGAACTGCGAGAGCTGTTGGTGTGGGGACTGTGACCTTTGAGAGGGAGTCTTTGCCTCCTTTGAAGGTCATGGATGTTTTGTATGTTCCAGGGATGAAGAAGAACTTGATTTTAGTGTTTGCTATGGAGGAGAAGGGGTTTGACGTTACTTTCTCAAGGGGGCAGGTATTGACGCATCCCATGGGAGCTTCCATCACTTTGGCTAAATGGATTGGAGACCACTCTGGGAAATTATATAGGTTTAGTTTTTAGTCGGTAGGAGCATTGGTGAGTGGCACATCTTGTAGAACTCACACTAGTACCATCAATAGTAGAGACTTTAGTGAGTTATGGCATCAGAGAATGGCACATATGCATCATGGAGCTTTGAGAGCACTGAGGAAGATCACTATTGGAGTTCTTGATTTTAGTGTCAAGCATTATGAGGTTTGTAGAGGGTATTGCTTTGGACAAGTACACCAAGTTACCATTCCTAGCGAGCAACAACAGATCTACAAGTATACTAGATTTGATTCATACTGATGTTAGTGGTCGTATATCTCATGTGTCTTTGGGTGGTTATGAGTATTATGTTATATTCATTGATGACTACTCTAGGAGGACTTGGATATATTTCTTGAAGACCAAGGGTGAGGTCTTTGGTCGCTTTAAAGAGTTCAAAGCTCTTGTGGAAAAGTAGACAGGTAGAAGATTCAGGTCTTGAGGTCAGACAATAGTGGTGAGTACACCAATGGTGGGTTTTCTGACTTCTGTGCACAGGACGACATTAAGAGAGATTTCACGGTTCCTTACAACCCTCAGCAAAATGTGGTGTCTGAAAGGAAGAACGGAGTTATTGTTAGGGTTGTTGGAGCGATGATTCATGATTAAGGGTTGCCTCTGTTTTGTGCGCTGAGGCATGCAATACTGCTCTTTATCTTCAGAACACGAGTCCTCATAGAGTATTGGGGTATGACTCCGGAGGAGGCTTTTTACTAGAGAGAAGCCTCATGTGGGACATCTTCGTATCTTTGGATGTCTCGCATATTCTTATATCCCCAAGGAGCGGAGGACGAAACTGGAACCCATGGCAGAGAAGGTATCTTTATGGGTTACAACGAGATTTCGAAGGCCTATCAGATCTTCATTCCTTCTAAACGGAGAGTGGTGATTAGGAGGGGTGTGAAGTTCGAGGAGGAGAGGGCCTATCGGAGATCATAGGAGTATGATGAGAGAGAGTTAGACTTCTTCTCAGCAGGGAGGTCTGGTACGGGGAGCAAGACCTCAGGGTTCTAGATCGACTTGTACAAGGGTACTTTAGTGTCAGTGACATCTAGGGCACCAGTAGCGAGTTCACCGAGCACTTCTTTAGGGAGTCCATTAGTACAGAGTTCATATGGCACTTCAGCGGACGTAGGCACATGTGCAAGTACACGTTCTTAGAGGACAGGTGCTGGTACAAGCACACAAGGGCTAGTTGGTAGACCTTTAGGTTCACCAGATTGTGGGGTAGAGGATGAGGTTCCTTATGGGGAGGCTTCTTCAGGGAAGAGGAGGCCCAAGTGGCTTCAAGACACCTTGAACGAAGCGAAGTCTGTTGGTCCTCCGAAGAGGGTGAACAGGGAGGATGTGCCACCTGAGCGATTTTGGAGTTATGTAGCTATGGCTATCAACATTATTGACTCTGAGCCTACTAGTTATGAGGAGGCTACCAGCCAGAAGGTATGGAGAGAGGTTGTGGTGGAGGAGTATGCCTCTGTCATTAAGAATAATGTCTGAGAAGTCGTGCCTTTGCCTGAGGGCAAGTCAGCTGTGACTTCCCGGTGGCTCTACAAGATCAAGCATGTTGTGGATGGCAGCATTGAGTAGTTCGAGGCGAGGTTTGTGGCTAGAGCGTCTTCACAAAGAGAGGGAGTTGACTACGATGAGACCTTCGCTCCCGTAGCTCGGTACACTTCTATTCAATCCCATATTTCTATTGCTGCAGAAATGGGTTGGCAAATCCATCAGATGGATGTGAAGACTGCATTTTTGAACAGAGTTATAGAGGAGGAGGTGTATGTTGAGCAGTCATGGGGCTTTGAGGTACTTGGGCAGGAGACCCATGTATGCTGGTTGAGGCGAACACTCTATGAACTTAAGCAAGCTCCAAGAGCTTGGTATTCGAGGATTGATACTTACTTGCAGCAGATGGGTTTCATGAAGAGTGATGCAGATCCGAACCTATGCTATGTTGTTGTAGGGGATGATCCACTCATTCTTGTGCTATATGTTGATGACTTGTTCATTACTGGGGCAAAGAGACTGATTAGTGGTTGCAACGAGGATCTCGCTATGGAGTTTGAGATGAGGGACATTGGGCTGATGCATTACTTTTTGGGGTTTGAGGTGTGGCAGGAGGAGGGGCATATCTTTCTGGGGTAGGGGCATTATGCTGTGGATTTGTTGAGCAAATTTCACATGGCAGACTGTAGACCCATCTCTACACCTATGATCACCAACTGGAAGAAGCTTCATGCTTCAAATTCTAGTGTGGTGGATCCCACATTGTATAGGTAGCTTATTGGGTCCTTGATGTATCTGGTCAACATTAGGCCAGATATATGCTTTACAGTGAACACACTTAAGCTAGTTCATGCTTGAGCCCAGGAGGGTGCGCACATTCTTCGCTACATGCAGGGGACTATTGATTATGGTCTGGACTATAGGCGGGGAGATGGAGTGAGGTTGGCAGGTTACACATATGCAGATTGGCTAGCCTGTGCTTCTGAAAGGAAAAGCACTTCAGGGTTTTGCTTCGGATTGGGTTTGGCAATTGTGTTGTGGTTCAATTGAATGCAAAAGTCAGTTTCTTTGAGCTCTTCTGAGGCTAAGTATATGGTTGCTAGCCAGGCTAGTTGTGAGGCCATTTGGCTTCGCAAGTTGTTGTATGGCAACTGGCTTATTTGATCAGAATTTGAGACGGATGGTTATTCACTGTGATAATCAGAGTTGCATTAAACTCACGGAGTATCCAATGTTTCATGGCAAGTCAAAACACATTGACATCAGATATCATTTCATGAGGGACTATGTTCAGAAGGGGGCAATGAAGCTGGAGTATATATCAGAAGATGAGCAGGGGGCCGATGTTCTCACGAAGTCCTTGCCAAGAGGTAAGCATATCCATTTTAGGGGCATGATGGGTATGGTGAGAAACACTTTCCTCGGTAAGAGGGATTGTTGATTTTTAATGTACCTTAGACAAGTGGTTTCCCATGGGTTAGTCTCTACCTAGGGAAAAGTGTCCAAAATAGTTTCTTTTCCTAAGTGTGACTTTATAAAGTGAAAATGACTTTATAAGTGGTAAATTGAATGTTAAATTATAAAGTGAAAATGGACTTTAGACATAAAGTACAATGTCGGTACTTTATTTAATGGGTGAGTTAAAAAATAGAAAGTGAGAATTAAATGAACATTTATTCCCATCACTTGATCGAAATGAATCTGAGCCATTAGATCTTAGGGTTGCCCTAAAGTCATTTAGGGAAACAAAAGGGGGAAAGGAAAAGAGAGTCTGCATTCATTCTTCATGAGCAGATTGGAGAAAGGAGGTTGAGAGTTGGAGAAAAGTTCTGAAGGAGAAATTTGTTGCAGCAAGCTGAAGGAGTGATTTCAGGGCAAAGCTGGGTATGGAAATCACAGCATAGAAGACAACAAAAGGTACAATACGAACAACATTTAATCCTGTGAGTTGCTCGCCGTTCGAGAGATGTTTTTGAGTTTTATTTGAAAAAAATCCATACAGTCCATATAGTGGTACGGAAATACGTAGTGTTTGTAGGGAATCCCTACAGTACAGTCTTTACAGTACATATTTTCAACTTCAAGTGGGCACGCAAATCGAGGCAAAGTGGGTATGGTTTTCAAGCAGTTTCGGGCTGAAGAGATAAGTTGTATTTTGCTGTTTTGTTTTGTATGCAAATGTATTTTGCTTGAACTTGAAAGATAAATAAATTTGAAGAGCTCTCTAATAGGTTTTCCGCAGAGAAGATTGAAGTGGTTTTGCCTGGGTCTAAGTTGACCAAAAATCTATGTATTTTTATGTGTGATGTTGGTCTTTTTATGTCCATATTTATTTTTAGCATGTGTTGACAGTCCCATGTGGTTTAACCTGAACATTTCATTTCCAGAATTCTTTATGTTGAATGTATGTTTATGGAGAAGGGAATTTAACTGAATGGGAGTGATAAGGTGAAATTAAAACCAGGTTGGGATTGCAGGAAAGTTTATAGTCATCAAATTTCAACACTAATTGAGATTAGGAGCACATTGGGAGTGTGCCCAGATATAATGAGCTGAAGGACAACGAGCACAAGGATGCTAAGCATTGGACATTAGAGGCAAGCATCACTCCAAGAAGAAGAACAAACCAAGATTGTCTAGACATGCTTAAAGTATCTAAAGATTGCCATGGAAAATGGCTTAATTTTGATTATACTTTCATTTGCTAGTTGAAGCAATGCATGAAGCATTGTAAATACTGTGTAGAGTTGTACATATAAAGCGCCATGAAACAGTATGTGTTCTATTTTGTTTTCGGTAATGCATAAGAGCAGAAGAACATTGAGGTCACTATAACCTCAACGGGTGGGGGGTTTGTGACAACCCCAACTCAAGTTCCTTATGAAAATGCAATGTATATATAATTAAAATGGGCTGAGTCAAAAGGGACACGAATTCCAGAGGTGAGGAGGTTAATTGCTTGGATGTAAAGGTTTCCTTATGAGGAAAATCATGATTTTTGTTGACAACCATTAAAAGTTGGTTGGCGTTCCTTTTGAAATATTGGTCTTCTGAATTAAATTGGGCTGCATGGAACTACATAGGCCGATGTGATGAAAGAGAGACTTGCAAGGGAAAAAGGATAGGATTTAATCAAGCTAGGAGATTGTGAAAGCGACAACTTGGGAAGAGACCTTACCTTGAGAGAACATCTATGGAAGCGACAACTTGGGAAGAGACCTTACCTTGAGAGAACATCTGTGGAAGTCGCTCCTGAAGTTTCCCTAGATTATCTCCCTATTTTGAAGTGGATTTTGGACTCCCTGGAAAGGGGGTGAATCCTTTTTGCTCTTTCGTGGAAAAGGTGGTGAGCCTCTAGATTCCTTGTGTCAGTGAATGTTCCAGTAGTTAGCTGGTGGGATTGAGGAAGGAGATCCTCTGGATTCCTTATTTTAGTTGGAAGTTGGTATTTAATCCTAAGCAAGACCGGCCAGTCTCTGGAATTTGGCTTGAGGGTGACAACTGCAAGTGAGTCTTGGCTGAAGCTGTCTATGGTTGGGTGGAGAGTCATAGTCCGAGATTCAGTTGCCTAAACATATTGAATAATATATACAGTAAAGCCTTGAAGGCATTGAAAAGGTCTATAAAGATGGGGACTAAACCATGACAGTATATAACATAAGATGCTCATGTGTTAATGAAAAATGGTTACATCGAAGACGCTTGTTTGACTGGGTTTGTATACATATACTGTCTACAGGTCGTTTTGTAATTTACATGACATTGTGTTGATGTCGAGGATGATACCCTCTCTTAACTATTTTAACCTGTAACCTTTATTGAAGGCCTCTGAGCTTGCTGTGATCATATTTCTTTAGTTGGTAGCATTTTATCTAGGAGGGATGGTTGCGTGCCCCTTCTAATAGCCAAACGTATTTGAGAGCTTTGATAAGTGTAGTCGTGCATTTTCAGTAGCCATGAAATTCTTCGACGAGTGCCACTGCGTTGCCTGCTAAGGCATTGCAAACCTTGGGGGGCACCTTGGCCTGACGATCATCGAGGAGTGTTGATCTCCTTAAGTCCTTTTCGTATTTTGCAACTCCCATGGAATCGGGAAAAGCAACTCTATTGTAAGCTCAAGAGGATAGCACCATTAATGCTTAGGGAGCCATGGCAGCCATGGTAGAATGCTAGTGCAAATCCTACTAGTTGCCGAACCACCGCAACCAAGTCATGGATGAATCCATGCTTGGAGGGCTAAGTTATGAACGGAGTGCGTTATGGCGAGGTCAGGAGGGGTTTAGTGTATGTGGTAGAACATAGTAGGTGTCGGTGGCAGTGAAAGGAAATAGGTATCATGGCATGGTGCAATAGGATATGGACATCCAACCCATTAAGAACGAGGAAGAGGGACATCCCTCTAAGGGAAAATAACCCTTAGGAATTTGGAAATTAAGCTTAAAGACAATAGTTCCTACGAGCCACAGGGACACAAATCAATAATACAGAACAATGAGAAGGAGGGGCCACTCCCTCAAGCTCCTTGACACATACATATATATGTGTTGAATAGATTCCTTGGGAACTTTGGAAAACATGAAACTTCAAGGTTGTCGCTAGCCTTGTGGAGAAGCCTTGAATTGGTTTGGTTTATGAATATGCATGTGTACATGTATACATATATGCACCTGTGTGATGGCTAGTTGTGCTGGGAATGTTGAACTCATGGGGACAAAAACTGAGTATATGCAATGCCATTGTGTTTGACATGTTATTGTCAGGAATCATTCTTGTGGAAGGACAATTCATTACACCTTAATTATGCTTATGAAAAAAATGATGAATGTATGAATGACATGTTTGGGATGGCATAATAAGGTCATCCAATGAGATTCCCTGTTTTATGAGGAATCCGATGAGTGTATTAACTTCCAACCAAAATCCTTGGTCAAAGGATTGCACTGGTGGTGCCTTGGGGCTGATAAACCACTTGGAAAACTGGTTAGCATCGTGGGAAATAATGGACAGTGGTATGATAGACATGGGAATGGAAAAAGGGAAGTTCCCTGACCTTGACTTGATCATAGTTTTAAAAATTGTTTTTAAAAACCAGTTACCGATCTAACTAGTCGGTTAGCAAGCTCGCCGGTCTAAACCGACCAAAAAACTTGGTTCATTAGCCCATTTCTCCTTTTTTTTGCCCTAACCGGTGCTAACCGACCGGTTTAGGATGGAAGCGACTGATTTTGTATCAAACTGGCCAGTTCCGTCCTAAACTGGCCGGTTAGAGGCACACCCACCATAAAGTTAAAAAAACAGAATTTTGATTGTGTTTTAGGGGTTTTGGGGGGAAACTAAGGGTGTTTTCCCTCCAAAAACACCCTCTTCAAGCCTTTGAGGGGCCCCTCTCACTCTCATTTGTCTCACACAACTGATTTGGAGTGTTTGTGAGCTTGGAGAGTGTTGAGTTTTTGCTGAAGTAGTCATCTTGGAGTTGGAGTTGGAGCTATTTTGGAGATAGTGTGTAGCTATTAGTGGAGTTGCCATCTTCAAGAGGAGGCTAAGGAAGCTAGTTTGCATTTCTAGGTAGTCATCATGCCTCCATAAGCTAGAGATACTGCATGGGCTCATTGTGATATGATTGATGGCAAAATGATCTGCAAATATTGCTAAAAATCCATTCAAGGAGGGGGTATTAACAGGTTCAAGCAACACTTGGCTAGGATAGGAGGCCATGCAAATCCATGTGGAGCATCAAATGAAATAATAGGGCTATTAGGGCAGAATACCTTCAGAAGTTTGAGACTCAAGTCACTGAACCAATAGAGAAGTTTGTTGTAGGAATGTACATGGTAAGTTCCTCAAACAGAAAACCAAAAGGACACCGCTCACAAATAGATCACAGATCAATACACCAGTATTTTGACGTGGTTAAAACCCTCAGAGAGGGAAACAGTCCACGACCTGCGCCAACGTGGCTACTACAGGCAATTTATTAATAAAAGAATGAAAATTTAC
>APFE031710287.1:0-61015 GCA_000404065.3 Pinus taeda | reverse complement strand
GCCATGATGGCCTCTTTCCTAGAGAAGTGGAAGGATCAATAGGGTCCATTGGCCCTTCAACATCAGGCATAGTCTCATCCTGGGGTTCTTCCAGATTTCCAGGTCTTTCTTCATGATTTTCTTCAGATCTAGGAAGATCTACTACTTTCTTTAGGGAAGCATCTTCGTCAAAAGTGACATCATGGCTTATCTCTACTTCCCTTTGACCAGGTACATAGACTCTATATGCCTTAGAAGTCTCACAGTAGCCCACAAACATTCCTTTCTTCCCAGTAGCATCCAGCTTACTTCTCTTTTCTTTCGACACATGAAAATAGACAGGACATCCAAAAATTCTAAAATGTGAGACATCAGGTTTCTTACCAGAGAAAACCTCTTCGGGAGTTTTGGAGTCCAAAGCGGAATGAGGGCATCGGTTTTGAATGTACACAGTAGTATTTGCAGCTTCTCCCCACAGAAACTTTGGTAGACCCTGGTCACATAGCATGGAACGGGCAGCTTCCACAATAGTCCTATTCTTGCGTTCAGCAACACCATTCTGCTCAGGAGTATATGCAGTGGTAGTCTCCCTCTTAATGCCAGCTTCTCTGCAAAAGTCTTTGAACTCATTTGACTCATATTCAGTGCCATTGTCAGTCCTCAAAATCTTGATCTTCTTTCCGGTCATATTTTCCACCAAGGCTTTGAAGGTACGGAACCACATGAAAGCCTCATCCTTCTTCTTCAAGAAGTATATCCAGGTTTTGCGAGAGAAGTCATCAGTAAATGTCATATAGTAAGAATATCCCCCCAGGGATGTTACAGGCAACATACCGGAAAGATCACAATGGACCAGTTGCAATATCTCAGATGTCTTTGTGACACTTGAGGGGAAAGGTCCCCTTGTATGTTTTCCTTCAGCACAGCCCTTGCATACACCTTCATGATTATTTCCAAAATCAGGCATCCCTGTCACCACCTTCCTTGCTTCGGGAAGAGCCTTGTAATGAAGGTGTCCAAATCTTCGGTGCCATAGTTCGGTTTGACGAATAGTATCACAAGTCATAGCTCCCAACGGACTCCCTCCAACCTGGTAGAGTGTACCAACTCTAAAACCAATTGAGATAGCTTCCTTGAAGCTCTTCTTCCACATGAGTACCTTTCCATCAGCGAAAGTTACATTGAATCCTTTGTCTTCCATGGCAGATACAGACACAAGGTTCTTCTTCAATTTGGGTACATAGAGTACATCTTGTAGACGGAGGACTTGTCCTTGAGACAAGTGGAGGGTCACAGTCCCGGTCCCTTTCACAGGATAAGTGGCATTATCCCCAAGGATAATTTCTAGATTAGTATCCCTTTCAACCATGTCAGAAAGTGCTTCCTTGAATCCGGTGATGTGTCTTGAGGCACCACTATCGATTAGCCAGACATCCATAGTGTCGGGCGGAGATGCAGCTGAGAGAGCAGATACTAGAATATACTCATTTCTTTTATCAACAACATTAGACTCCTCATACCTGGTATTTCTGGTCCTTTTAGAAGGTTGATTGTTTCCTCCAAAGTGAGCCTTCCTCTTTCCTTTGGATTTGTCATTTCTTCGATTCCCATTCCTTCGGTTGTTGTTGTTATCGTCACTATTGGGAGAATCCTTCTTGAAGGGGCATTCTCTAGCATAGTGTCTAGTCCTATGGCAGGTGAAGCATTTACCCTTCTTCTCTTGAGTCTTAGTCCTTCCTTTGTCCTTAGAGCCACCAGAGTTCTTCTTTCGGGAATGAGCAGCATAGGCAACATTTCTTTCATTATCAAATTCCTTCATCCTTGTTTCTTCTTGCATACATCTAGATAGAAGCTCATCAAAATAGGGATGGTATTATTTTTGAGAATGGTAGTTGTGAATACTTGCCATTCATATGGAAGTACTCCAAGTGTGGTGAGAAAAATCTCACGATCAGCTATTGTCTCCCCAATAGCTAGCAGATTGTTCCTGGTTTCGGTCAACTTTATAAAGAAAGTTTGAATAGACTCGTCTCGGCCCTTCTTCATATTCTTCAACTTGTTCTTGAGGAATAGCACTTGGTTCACATTGTTTACTTGGAACATAAGTATCAGTTTGTCATACATCTCCTTGGATGTGCCTAGTTCAGATATGTAGGCAACCAGACTCTTATTTATGGATTCCCTGATCAGCAGCTTTGCTCTGATTTCTCCCTTCTTATACTTGGTTCTAACAGCAGCAGAGGCATTTGATGGAGGTTCTTGAATCTTCCCTGTCACATGATCTAGGAGATCATGATCTTCCAATTTGAGATCTAATAACATCTTCTAGGCATGGAAGTCATCACTTCCAGTCAGCTTGTCATTCTCCCTGAATTCAAGACTAGTTGGCTTGTCATTCTCCCTGGAACCCATTTCCTTCGATGATGATTGCTATAGATAGAGTTTGCCTTCACCTCAGCTCTGATACCATGTAAATTTTTGTAGATGTTCTATGCTAAGAGAAATTTCACTTTTCTCACAGCAATCATACAAGAAGTTAAGCAAAATGCAGATAGAACATACCAGCAGATCTTACAGAAGACAAATCAGAAACAGTAAAAATGTGTGTGTTCGTTTCGGCGGTCAACAGGATGCTTCAACCAGCAAAGTCTCCTTTGGTCAGTCAACCCAGCATGTGTCACAACAACCCTCCAACCAGTAGATGAGTCAACCCAAGTCAATTCTACAAAAGTCAACGTTGTCCTGAAAATTCAACGCAGGGGCAGCAAAACGGTCAACCCTTTGACCTCGATTTTTGTGCCAGCTAGTACGACCTTCAAAAATCGAACCTTCCACCAATTTTCAGCTTGATTGGACCAAGCGTTGACCAAAGTCAACGCTGGTCAAACTTTCTGCGAAACCCTAGCAGCAGAAAATCCGTACGGTCTGTCCTCTTCGTCCTTCCCACGTGTGGCTGAAATTCATCCTCCAGGTAGCTCGTACTCTCTAAGATGAGAGAGGAAGATGTGAGTTGTGTTGTGATGAAATTCTCTCCAACTTTTCCTGTATATATATCGATCAATGAGGGTGTGTGACACATCTATTGGGCATGTGAGCCTACATGACAAAACTGACCGACCTTGCACATATAATTTATTAAGAATAATAAATTCAAAATATAAGTTCTGCTCATCGGATTAAGACTATTTTTATATGGATTTTA
Source organism: Pinus taeda (assembly GCA_000404065.3). Classification (NCBI taxonomy): domain Eukaryota; kingdom Viridiplantae; phylum Streptophyta; class Pinopsida; order Pinales; family Pinaceae; genus Pinus; species Pinus taeda. Next base: position 57,834 of record APFE031710287.1, on the reverse strand, counting down.
CACCTCTCAGAAAGAGGAATCCAACAAAAATATTAGCCTCTTAATCTGAGCATCAGAACATGGAGTTTGGACCTAGTTGTCCAAATTTAACAATTAGCGAGTGGGACAGTTTAGAATGTGGGCATGGTGAGTCGCCGATCGCCGATAGCGATGTCGCATCACATCGGGGCGAGAGGGAGCTTGTTTGCGTTTAAGAATTATCACCGATTGCCGATTTCCAATTGCCAATTTCGCATCGCATCGGAGCAAGGGGTTGTTAATTGTGTTACTTTATGGTTTGCCGATATCCGAGAGCGATTTCGCATCAGTGGAAATCAAGATGTCCCTAAGTTGTGTTCTATTTGTCATTGCGATATGCGATCTTGTGATCGCTTTATCGCAATGATAAAGGTAAATCATTTTACGTTGAGTTTTTGATTGGTTTTATTGAAAATGCCTTTTAGTAATGTTTTCTTTTATTTCTTCGGGCCTTTTTGAAATAGAACTTTAATTGATACCAATTTAAAAACAAAATTAAAAAAAAAGGGACCCATTTCATATTATGGTTTTGGAATAGTAATGATATGAAATGGGGGGTTGTTGTAGGGCACAACACCTAGTTAAGGCATCAAACAGCTAAAGGGACAAAAGGATACATTAATACCTCTCAAGCCTTAGAAGGCTTGAGAGGAGCATTGTAAAGGTCCTATAGAAGGCTAAAAGCTAAATGTACGAAGGGTTCAACTTCTGGAGATTTTTGAGACTCTGTTCCTTCAATCTTCTCATCTTCATTCTAGCAAATACAAGCTTATTTTGCTATTATATGTTCAATGTCCATTTTATCTTATGTTCTAAGCTTGCACTTGAACAGGTTGTTCATGTTTCTTGTGTGTCTAATGCGAGATAACTGTCATCTTATCTTTGCATTGGTAAATTATATTTGCAAGCTTCTTTTACTTCATGTAGCTGGCCATTCATATGTGTTTATATATGGTTGGTATAGTCAGTATTCTCCATCTATTCATTGAATCTACAAATTATTGAGCACTAGTGGTCTAAAGCCATGTAAAGCTGAGGGTGTTCATACATGTCATGAGTAAAAATAGAGTTGAAATGGTTATCTGGCTTGATCAAAACCATCATTCATTCCAATAGTTCAGAGAACAATATTAAAGATTATATGTTAGCAGGAATCTCTGAGTTGCAACCTACGAGAGTTTCCTGGAGTGATAACATAATTGGCGTCGTTTTTGGGGAGAGGAGACAGAAGCTCAGCTTCCTTGGGAGATGAAATAAATCCAACTTTGATGATAGACAAATTCTGGGCACCTTTTGGCTGTAATCATCTATCTGGAAACTCTACTGGAGGCCGAATCTCTTAGTGACTCCACTTCATAGTTCTAGCTCGATTTGTGAGGCATACTCGAAGAAATCCTCATAAGCCACAAGCTGACTCAGTACCTAACCCTAAAAAAATCATCAAAGAAAGGAAGGCCTTGTAGAAAAGAGCATCAAGTTCAGGTAAGCCTAAAAAATATTCTATATCTCTTCAAGAAAGGCCTATAATAGAACAAATACATGTTGAGAGTATAGCTTCTAATACTAGTAGCGAAGAAAAAATCTCAGAGATTCATAAAGCTCCTTATTCTTTAGGTTCTCCTTTTGTTGTAAGCCCAAAGGAAACCTCACCTCCTATCCATCATACTCCTTTAGTCTTATTAGTCACTCCTTAGCCCTCTATCATTTAGATTGATAGTACCCTTATAACCACCACAGTTATGGCAGGCCCACAAGCACGTACCAAAATGGAAAGAATCATAGCTGCTAGGTATGGACTTGTAGTGCTGCCCACTCCTTTCAATGCCATGCCTACTGGAGAATATCATAAATATAGGTCTAAGTTGACTGGGACTGGAGGTGTTACACTTGAAGAACATCTTGAATCATAATATAGCTATGTTAATAACCTGGACATTAGTGAAGATGATGTCTGGATGAGAGTATTTGTCCAAAGCCTAGATGGAGAGTCTAGAAAATGGTTCAGATAATTGACCCCAAGATCTATAGCTGATATTGAGGCTTTAGATGATGCATTCCTAAAGCATTGGGGGGATAAGAAGGATCTCCTCTACTACCACACTGAGTTTGGGAACTTAAAGAGGGAAAATGGTGAGTTTCTGTCTGATTTTAATAAAAGGTTAAATCGTATGTACAACAAGGTACCAGCTGAAGTAAAACCCACTACTACATCTACTAAACTCATCTATGTTAGTGCTTTCGATTCTGACTTTTGCCTACTATTGAGGGAGAAGTGATGTGCTACATTGGTTGATATGTAGGATGCAGACTTGGAAGTAGAATCAAACATCATGGCTGCAAAGAAGCTCAAGGAAAATGTTGATAGAAGAAGACAGCGGGGCAAGTCTTCGTCATCTTTAGATCCGAAGATAGATAAAATGACCAAAATGATAGAGTCATTAGCCTCTGAAATCTCCAAATTAAAGGATGAGTAGCACCCTGGGAAAGGAAGAGTTCCTAATAGCTTTTCTCCTAGAAATCCAAATCCAAATCCATATAGAAGAGCTAATGAGCAGTTGCATATTTTGCAAAGAACCAAAGATGCCAATGAAGAACAAAGGGTGAAGACCCCTTTCTAGAATGTATTCATGGAAGAAGAGTAATTTGGAGAAGATGATGTGATCTATTGTCTAGTAGAAAAAGGAAATGCCTCCTTTTTTATTTGAGCTACCTATGAAAAGTCATTATTCAATGACTAGATTAACCAAGAATGGGATGGTGAAGCTATTTTGTAAACTAAAGATCAAAACATATATAATCTAAGGTCGAAGATGAATAATGCCAAGGAAACTCCTATTCAAAGAGCTTCCGCCCCTGCAGTATAGAAATCTAAAATCCATAAGCAACTAGCAGTTGATCCTATCATCCTCAAAGCTCTAGCTCACAAGGTATGAGGCCTTGAAAAGTCTCCTTCTCCTTTCAGTTTTCAATCAGAAACTCTGAAGCTAAGAATACCTATGCCTCTAATTGAACTAGTAAGGAATGAGTCCTTCAAAAGATCTATCCTTGAGGACCTTGATCCTAAAGCCATCCAAGCTTGCTCTGACTATGTAAATCTACAAGAGGACAAGCCAGTTATTATTCTCAACCCAATGATTGAAAATCATGAAGACAACTCCCCATCATTCTATGTCTCTTTGACTAATCATTATAAAATCCTCCACAACTTCCTTTTGGACACTAGAGCCAATCATAATCTAATGCATAAGGCTTTCATGGATGAGTTGGGTCTTGACATTACCAAGCCTTATCATGACCTATTTTCTTTTGACTCGAAAAGTGAAATGTCTAGGATTAATCAAGGACCTAGCCATCACTTTGTCTCAGTTGCCCATGAAAAGCATGATGATGGATATTGTGGTAGCAGATGTATGGCCCAAGTTTGGCATGTTTCTTTCTAGAGGTTGGATCAAGACATTAGGTGGAACATTGCAAAATGATCTTTCCTATGCTACTGTCACATTTTTTGGAGGTGAAAATAGGAGATTGTACAGAGAGGCTCAATTGGCTTATATCATCAGTGATGAGAAGAATCCAACTAATCATCCCATCTATGCTGTCAACACTGATTTTGGTGCTTGTATTCTTCAGATTGAAGAATCTCAGATGCCCTCCACATAGCTTAAAAAACAAGTTTTCCAGATCACAGAGGAAGAAGGCCCACAAATTTGGGACATGTTCTTTGATGGAGCTTGCTCTAAGGAAGCTACAAGGGCAGGTGTAGTCCTTGTGTCCCCCACACAAGAATATATTCATTTATATTTCAAATTAACTTTTCAGGTCATAAATAATACAGCAGAGTACGAAGCCTTGATATTAGGCTTAAGCACTGCTAAAGAAATGGGCATCAAAGGCCTGAAAGTGTTTGGAGATGTAGACCTCATCAGTCAGTAGGTCAATAAAACTTTACAAGAAAAGCATCCAAGGCTGAAAGCATATAGAGATGAGGCATGGAGGCTCAAGGATTCTTTTAATAATTTCAACATTTCTTACATTTTGAGAATGAAGAACCAGCTTGCCGAGTCCCTTGTGTCTGCTAGCACATTTATTCCTCCTTTGTCTCCTAAATTGACGTATGGAGTTCAGGTGAAATATAGGCTATCTCTTCCTGAAAACGTCAAATATTGGAAAGTTGTTAAGGATGATGAAAAAATTAATAGGTTTTTACAAGTTGTTGAGGCATTTTCTGAAATGCACATCGACCAAGAAAATGAAATCATGGAAGAATGTGGTCAGTCCAAGCTAAAGGATGAGATCGGTCGAGGAAACATTGTCTAGCTACCTAGTAACCATATACCCAAGGGATTGGTGCCTCTAGAGAAGTTGTTCGATCATAACAATGTGCCTCATAAGCCTACCAAAAAAGAAAATGAGTCTGTTGTTCGTAAACACAATATAGGGAACCCAACCCATCCGAAATATATAAATCTATCCACTTATTTGTATTCTGCCCAGAATTATAAGTATTGCACCCTCATGAAGAAATTCGTTGATATTTTTGCATGGGAATATGATGAGCTTAAAACCTATGACACAAACATCATTCAGCATAAGATTCCACTGGAAAAGAACACCATCCCTTTTAGGCAGAAATTAAGACCTATTAGCCCTCTCTTATTATCGTTGATTGAGAAATAAATCAAGAAGCTGATGGATGCCAAAATCATAGTTCCCCTAAGGTATTCAAAGTGGATAGCTAACGTTGTGGTAGTAAGAAAGAAAAATGGAGAAAGCAGCTTTGTGTTGACTTCAGAAATCTGAAAAAATGCTCTAAAAAGGATAACTACCCCCTGCCTAAAATGGAACACTTGCTGCAAAAATTTTTAGGGGCTAGAGTAATGTCTTTCTTGGATGGATTTTAGGTTACAAACAGATTGTTGTACATCCAGAAGATTAGGAAAATACAACCTTCACTACTCCTTGGTGCACTTTCATGTACTCCAAGATGCCTTTTGGACTGATGAATGTTGGAGCTACTTATCAGAGGGCCATGGACATAGCCTTTGTGGGAGAGAAGGACAAGTTTGTCCCTACTTACCTTGATGACATAACAGTCTTCTCCAGCAGTCACAAGGACCATTTGCAACATTTGAAGAATGTCTTCCTAAAGTGCAGATAGATTGGAATTTCTGTGAACCCAAAGAAGTCACAATTTTCTCTAGAAGAAGGAAAACTTCTGGGACAGATTCTTTTTGTTGAAAGTGTGAAGATTGATCTAGCAAGAGTTCAAGCAATTCAGAAATTGTCCATTCCAAGGTTAGAAATGGACATTCAATCCTTCCTGGGTATCATTAACTTTGTAACAAGGTTCATTCCAAACTTTGCAGAGCTAGTGAAGCACATCACTTCCATGTTGAAGAAAGGATAAAAAATAAAATGGACAGATGTTGCAAGAAGCTCTTTTGGAGCCATCAAACAAGCTATCATGAAATCTCCCACTCTAATCAACCTAGATTACACTAAGGAGTTGTATCTTCTCTTTTGCCTCTTATGATACACTTGCAACAGTTCTGTTGCAAAAAAATGATGAAGGCATAGAGCACCTTGTGGCCTTTTTCAGCAAAACTCTAAGGGATGCTAAACTAAGGTATGACCTTATTGAAAAACAAGCTTATGCTCTCATAAAATCTTTAAAGGCATTCAAAATTCATATTCTGCATTCCAAAGTGGTTGCATATGTACCTTCAGCCTCAGTAAAATATCTATTAACTCAGCCAAATATTGATGGAAAGAGAGCTAAATGGGTTGAAAAATTCATAGAGTTTAACATAGAGGTGAAGCCCACTAAGCTTCTCAAAGGCTAGGGTTTTGCTAAACTTACGTCTGAGGAAAATTGCATTTTGTTAGACATAAATTGCATGAGTCCAAATTCAGATGATGAGTAGACAAAGGAAGTAGCAGAAGAGCAAATGTAGAATCAGTCTTTAGCTGAAAATCTAGCCACCTGTGAATGGTATTCCAACATAGTTCATTTTTTGTAGAAGCTAGAAGTCCCTCTAGGGCTTAGCTCCAGTCAAGCCCAAGCCATTAAACTCAGATCAACCAAATTCTGCATTAATAAAAATTTACTTTATTGGAAAGACCCATCAGAAATCCTCTTGAGATGTCTAGATAAAGGACAATTTGTGGAAGTCATGCACCAGTTCCATTCTAACATTTGTGGAGGGCGTCATTATTGGAAAACCATAGCCCACAAAATCTTGAGGGTTGGGTATTATTGGCCTACTATGTTCTCTAATGTGTTTCCTTTTGTGAAATCTTGTGACAAATGTCAGAGGTTTGCAGGAAGACAATAGCTAAAATCTCTGCCCTTGAAGCCAATACATGTCAATGGTCCCTTCTAGCAGTGGGGCTTAGACTTTAAAGGGGAGATCAACCCACATTCCAGTGGAAAACACAAATGGATCTTGGTAGCCACTGATTATTTCACCAAGTGGATTAATGCTATACCCACTAAGAATGCCAATCATCAAGTTGTCATAAATTTCTTGAACGAGAATATTTTCACTAGATTTGGTTGCTCAACCAAGATAGTCACTCATAATGCAACAGCTTTCAAGGAAAAAGAATTGTTCGATATGATTGAATCCATGGGCATTCAATTGGTGCATTCTACCTCATATTACCCTGAAGGAAATATCCTCGAAGAATCATCTAATAAGAGTCTGGTAAGGGTAGTCAAAAAACTATTAGAGGACAACAAAAAGAGCTGGGATTCCAAGTTGAAATTTGCACTGTGGGCTTACAGAGTTACAATCAAATAGTCCATAGGGACTTGTCCATTTAAGATGATTTATGGAATTGATGTTGTTTTCCCTATCCAGCTGATTCTCCATGTGGCTAAATTTTGCAAGAAGAACAAGATGAAGAGAATGACATGGTAAGAAGAATGAATAACCTAGTTGAACTACAACAGATCAGAGAGAAGTTGGTTGAGAAGTCAAAATCTCATCAGAAGAAAATCAAAGAAACCTTTTACAGGAAGGAAAAAGTGGACAATTTCCAAGTTGGTGACTGGGTCCTAAAATGGTATGCATTTAAGGAAAATAAATCTAATCATGGTAAGTTTGACTCCTTATGGATAGGCCCATTTGTCATCGCTCAAATTCAGCAGAACAATATATTTATTCTGCACATTCTGGAAGGAGGAGATGCTTTTGGTAGCCCAGCCAATGGGTGGTTTTTGAAAATTTATTTCATTTAATGCTTTAAAGCCTTGTTATTGTAAATATGTTTTTTCCAGTTTTTATTTCATTGCAAAATAAACTCCATGCCCAATGGAACAATAGGAGGAAGATTTGATTTTGTTTTTACAAGAAAGGCATTGTTCTATGGTTCTTGAAACCTCACAGGAAGGATTTCATCCCCAGAAGGAGACAATGTTACCCTTGTTGGTAAATGGCTCAAAAAATAGATCCAAATATGCTTTTTAATACTCCCAAAGTCTTTAAAGTTTACCCAAGGATCATTCAAAAATCCCAACGGTTGCATGCCAAGAGCCCGTAAAAGGGTGGAAAAGCACTACCGGGAGTCAAAAACCAGAGAAAAACAATGAAAAACCATTATCACAGGCATACATAGAGAGATGCACAGTAGTTGTTAGATTTTGCTGATCAACGGCCCAGATCTATGCAGAAAATCGCAATCGGCCTAGCACAGAGGACAACTTAAAGATTGGTGGAAGACACCCCTGATTAGCAATCTCTGATGATCGGATCGGCGGGTCGCAATCGGTGGAGGCAAGACGATATATTAAATGCACACACGCGATAGAACTAGGCCGATGTGATATCACGATATCCGATATCGGCGGATCAGAATCGGCAGGAACATACACCACATTATATGGAAAGACCTATGGCAGGAATTCATAGTGCCCAAACTGAGTTCAAAATGTAGTTTTGAGATGTCCTCCTCCTTTATCCTTAATTGGTGGTACCTAGATCGTAGATCGATTTTTGAGAAGGTCATTGCTCCCTTCATTTGATCAAATAAGTCATCTATTCGAGGTATTGGGTACGTATTATTTATTGTGGCTCTATTTAAGTCTCTATAATCTATGCATAGCCGCAAGGAACCATCCTTCTTCTTGACAAAAATTACTGGTGCACCCCAAGGTGAAATACTAGGTCTGATCAATCCCAAGTCTGAGAGCTCCTTTAACTGCATCTGCAACTCACAAAGCTCTAGAGTTGTCATCATATAGGGTGTCTTAGATATTAGTTCTACACCTACTTTCATATCAATGGTGAAATCAATCTCTCTTACAGGAGGTAACCTAGGCAATTCCTTTGGAAAAACATCCTTGAATTCTTCCAAAACTGGATGTTGATCTAGGGAAGGTCCTTTCTGGTCACTTACAAATTTGACCAAATATAGTTTGCAACCTTGTCTGAGACAATGTTTTACCTTCATCATGGATATGAATCGTAGTGACACTCCCCTCTTGATTCGAAAAATCTCAATTGGTCTACCTTCATCATCTAAACAAATCACCTTCTTCTTGAAATACTCTACCAAAGCTCGATGGGATTCTAGCCAATCCATCCCAATAATTACATCATACGTCCCCAATGCTATGACGTATGCCTTCAACTTATTCATACACACCCCAAGGTTTAACCAACATTGATCAACACTAGGCCCTACTACTTGTTTTATTCTAGAAGCCATCTCAACTTGTTTAAATTCATCGTGCTCATAGGCTGCCAACCCACATTTTTCTAATGCAACTGGTGAAATGAAACTATCTATAGCACGAGAGTCAAAAAAAATTTTAACTTTTACTTTGTTTATCATACCTGAGGTTTCTACCACGAAAAACTGGTGTTTAACTTGCTGATTATCAACCACTGCATAGATTTGGTGGTGGCTACTTGCTCTCCCCATTGGTTCCTTTCCCTCTCTTCTTTTTTTATCGGTTTGAAACTCAAGGCAGTCCCACTGGTAATGAGGTCCTCTACATCCCCAACAAGTGATGCATGGTGGACCTTGAACTGAATGTTGTGGAGTTCTCTAGAAAAAGTTTCTTCCTGTGGAACCCCTACCCCCACTTGCTGCTCCTCACGTATGACTTTGATTTGTACACGCCCTTGAAGCTGTGGGTGAAGCTGCACTAGAAACCATTGAAATCCCTACTGTCGTTGTTCTAGGTATAACCATATTTCCATATGGTGGTGGCATCAGACTTCCTCCCCTTGGGAAGGTACGAGGGGCCTTCCCCATAAACCTTGTTTTACGTGGAAATATGGCCCTGCCTTCACCCTTTAAGTCTATGTGTTCTTCGACATAACAAGCCTATTCTACAGCTTGTTCAATTGAGGATGGTTTCCACATCCGCTCCATTGCCCTAATCTTAGGTCTCAATCCATACATAAAACGATCCTCTTGGCGCAGGTCAGTATCCATGTAGGAGACATACTTAACCAATTCCATAATTCGAATTTTTTATTCTTCTACAATACAACCTCCCTGTATCAGGGCATGGAAGGCTCCTACCTACTGTTCTTCATGATATGCTGGTAGGTACTTCTTCCTGAACCTCTCCTCAAATAACTCCAAAGTAATTGTGTCTGGAGTCAGGTACAGTTGATGCTCCAAGTTACCCCAGCAATTTAGAGCACTATCTCTGAGTTGGAATATTGCTATTTTGGCTTTGGAATTTGAATTGTAATCCCTTAGTGAAACACCTTCTCATTCCTTCTAACCAAGCTTCTGCACGCTCACTGGCATGACGTCCTACAAACTCTAGGAGTTCAATCTTCTGGAGCTCCCTATTAATGTCCTCAACTAGAGGTCCCCTATCATAGTCTCTAGATCCCTCGGGAATCCCTAACCCTGATGGAGGGTGTTCCCATTCCATTTCATTTGTTTGGCACCCTCTCAAGGGCTCATTAATTTCTTTGAGAGCATCCAGGATGAGAGTCAATTTTGGTGAAGGTAATGGGTTATTTGAAGGAGGTCCTTGTGAAGACTCTCTGGGCCCTTGGTTCCTTCGCATCCTTACCATTTTTATTTGTTCACAATTTGCATGATATCTTATTAGCATTATTCCTAGCATTTTCTACCACACTCTAGATAGTCCAAAGATAACCCAAGCAATAGATCAATTCAAGTTATGCCAAGTGTTTGAAAGATTTCCTGAACAAACTATTGTGTCATGGAATCCTATTATTATTATTGGTTATTTATAGAATGGTATAGAATCCCAATGTTATGTTGTTGAAAGATTACCCACACAACCCATATTATCTCATGCTTCATGAGAATTTTATGCCAACTTAGATTGTTTAATAATATTGAAAAAGTTGTCCTCATTCAAGGTAAGAGTTGGTGCATTGCAATAGGTTTCGTATATCTTCACAAGCCCTTGTCTAAGAATAATTTCCAAAAATTTGATTTCCCTTATAACTTAATGTGAATTTATGTATTTACAGGATGTAGTTGTCTGCTAAGATTCTTGATTAGAAATATTACCAAGTCTTTAAAATAATACATATATGTCAAATTTAACGAAAAAATATGTCAACGTAAAATACATACTTGTCAGGCTACTTAAAGCTTCTCCCAATGGTGATCAGCATTATTATGGATGTTCTGTGTTGCACTTGAGTTCGAATGATAGTTTTGGAGGTTTGAAATATACAAAGCACCCATAAGCATTCTTTTCTGGACATTTATTTTTCAAAAGTGCAAAGCAAATCACCTAATACTAATGTATTTTGATTCTATCCTAGGTTGCATATTGAACTATGAGGTGGTCCTTAGATGAACTTATCTTCAACGTTTTGGATATTAGTGTCACACTACATATAAATTACCTAGACTTTATCTGCTATAGGGAATTAATATTTTGTTTAATCAGGGGATGGTAGAGACTCATAAATAATTTAAAATGTAATAGCTACGGTACAAATTTTTCATCTAATATCAGATGTTTGAAGCTATTGATTTTGATTTTTGTTGATGCCTTTTAGGCTTTGTGTTAGAACATAAATAGTATTATTAATTTTTTTTTTTGGATGTGGTTTTTTTTTTCTTTTAGAAGTGTCTTCTCACCCTATGTATGTTTTCCAGTGTTAAGGCACCAGGAAAAACATAGCAAGTTTGTCAAAACTCAACCTTATACTACCCATAATATATTTGAATTAAAGCTTCCTTTGACTATTAAGAGAAGCAATTTATGCAAGGTTGTAATTAATAAAAAGAGGATTACAAATGCAATCTCCTCAACCATACCAAAAAAGGAAAAGTAGCTAAGAGCATGGGCTGGTTTAGGCAAAAACACCTATCAAGAGATAAAATAAAGGATAGTCACAAAACTCGAGCGAGAAACACTAATAGGGAATCTTTGAATTGAGACTGGCACAACTATCAGCTAGCTCAGCCACAAGGACTTTGTGACAGACATCAATCGGCTGACCATTCCTCCAACGAACTAGCCACTTGTTCATTTATGACATAATAACTAGCCATCTAGCGAATTGAATTTTTTTTTATGGAGTGCGAGACACAGGGGTGCTAGCTGAAAATTGTTTTAGGGGGAGCGGGACACAAGAGTGTGCCAAATTTTCAATGTCTATATGTGAAGGTTGCTTCCCATTAGTAATTTTACAATTATGGCTTACATTGGGTTTGATCATAGAAACCTAGACAGGGGAATCATTTGAGCTAGTAGCAAGGAACTGCAAAGGCACGTGAATCATCTCAGAGAGACATAGCAAGGAACACAACAAAGGTTCTTTTTTCCTCTTCATTATATTTCTCATGCTTCAACACAAAGTTGTTTTAAGTTTTCGAGTTTCAGAAGCTGTTATAGATAAAACCTTTAGGTCCTCTTTAAAACAAAGAAAAATAATCATCTTAGAGGCCTACGATAAAACTCATATGTGGTTATAGATCTAGAGGTTTTTCATTATCAAGGAATCCTATGCCATCATAACTTACCATGCTTCCATTCCCTGACAAGATAATTGGAAAATAATACGATGTAAAAATATGTGGTTGAATATTTTTGTGTACCTATGTTTTTTCTTGCATAGGAAGACTTTAACTCACAACGGGATAAGGAAAAAAGGTTTTGAAATCCCTTTTATTAACTTAGGACAAGATAAGGAAAAGAAGTTTTGAAATATCTTTTATATGTTTCTTATGCAAAGATAGTAAGGAATATGTTGAGCACCTCTTCAACTCTTACCCTTTTCCAAAACCATTATGGGAGAAAGATTTATCTCTTTTCAATCAGTTAGACAGAATACTAAGCAACATTATGTGCATATTTTATTCTTAGACTTGGCATCAATGGTAAACAATATATGTCATGTTGGGATCATCATTGCCCTTTGCTATGAGTTATAGCATAAGTGGCATTTCCTAAATAGTTCTTGGTAGCTATGGGTTTTAGGAAAGATATAGAAGGGTAGATTAGTGTCCCAAAGCCCTATGTCATCCACTTCATCCACGAATTTATCGTCCCACCAACAGTAGATGTCAAATAAATCAAACTCTAAGAGTGTCTCGTGTATTTTGGAGTATTTTTTTGTGAGGGGTATGTGATCCAAATCTAGTGGTGGGTGCACCATTGGAGTAAACAACTCCTCTTCTTTCTTCTTTGGTGGCATGGTTGTCTTCTATAAAAAGATTTTAAACCTGAACTATGTTGGATTTGCAGTTGAACTGCAACAGAAAGGGATGAGAAGAAATGGGAATTCTGTGAGGGAGAAAGAAAAGGAATGAACAAGAAGTGGAATTTGAGAAGGGGAATGCTTGATAATTGCAGAGAAATGGAGTTTTCTGTGACTCTATTATTGTTTAAGTGTGCTTGTTGCTTTCTCTATGTATGCCTATATGAATTTTGAATTGCACATGTAAGTAGATAGAGCACGTTAAAATTTGTAAATGGTGTGGAATGGTGCATTTGTAGTTTTAGGGCTTTCCTGTTAAATTGGTCTGAAGTGATGCAGCCCGTTGGCTAATGGTCTAGCCAATTGAATGTGCAATGATGATAATGGAGGTGATAGGTGGATGGGACGGAATGGAATTGTGAGGTGGAAGGAGTGGTAAATGGTTAGAACGGGGGAAGTGGTTTAGAGAAGGAGGAAACCACTTTTCAGTGGGCCCTTGGAGCGGTAAGCAGAATGAGTGGGGCTGTGAAATCCCAAGAGTGGGACACGTCAGTGGTTTGAAACCACTGATTTTGGACCCCCCCCCGGGCATTAACATTCGGGGGGTGAGGGAGGCCGAAAAGTGATATGGGTCGTCAAATCAAATGGCGTGGGTGGAGATCAGATGAGAGATGGGGGGTGAGTATCTTGGATGTGATAGGTACGTGTGTGGTGGGGTAGGTAAAATAAAGAGGGGGGGAAAATATTGAATATAGAGGTATAGAATAAGGTTAGGGAAAATAACATAAGACCCCTTTAATTTCTTTTCCCGAAATTAGGAAAAAAATATTGAGATATGTCATAAAACTTTTAAAAAGAACTCTTCATGTCTTTTTCCCTTTGCAATTCTTCTCACCCTACCTACCCCTACCTTTCTAATCTAATAATTTTTCTTTTTGCATTTGCAGGGTGCATTTAGACTTGCAAACCCTCTTTCACTTTCTCTTTTTTTTTTTTTTTTCTAACCTACTATATCACTTATCTCTCCCATAGGTCTAGATTGAATAGTTGAACCAATTTTATTTCTACCTAGCTACTAACTTTCCAAGCTTAAACTTATTTGGAAAACTTTATTTTCTACTCTATCAATAGAAATTGAAATTTGTTCAATCATGCTCAAACTGTATGGATTGAAAAACATTTCAGGTTTTCTTTTCTTTTCTTTTGTTCTTTTTCTCATTTCTTTTTTTTATATACCCTCTTTTCATTTCTTTTCTTTTTTTCTTTTTTCTTTTTTTTTGTGAAATCAATTGAATTTTGAAATCTATGAACAATATGAAATCTGTCAAATATGAGATACTCAATCACATTGAAATCCTATAAATTATATGACCCTAACACATATTACTCCATTTCCACTCACTATACCCCCATTCATATTTTCTCCCACCTAGGTCCACATTTCCATTTTGGGTCCATATAGGACTAGCCTACCTATCCCCTTGCTCCCACCTTGGGTCAGACCTAGAATGATGCCCCAGAGGTTGAAGAAATTAAAAGAAAAAGTGAAAAGCATAATTGCCTACATTTAACAAGAAAAAACACAAAATGAAAAAGATGGTCGGGACAAAATAATCAAGACGTGCACAAAATCCAATGCATGAGATCTACCCCAATCCATAGCCATCACCCTGGTTCCATAGGCCCTAGGCCAGCCCCTGGAGAGCAATGAACCACCCTATCTAAAATGGGGTAATCACTACTATATCTTACACAACATGCTCTTGTCTTTTCATCCCCGAGTAGTTAATTAAAGAAAATTCATAAAAGGAAAAAGGCATATAAAGAAGGGTCAATAAATCAAGGCCAGGGTACCTCATGTACAATGATTTCTCCCTCCTACACATTACATACCCAGGTGTGGGCTTCCTCTTATCTAGCTACCTCTATGACCAAATATGTGGCCGAAGATTGACCCTCTCATTCCCTATTCCAACCCACTTATTTGTCACATGCCACCCCCATTAGAGGGATATACCTTGGAGATAGTATCCCCTTTAAGGGCTGAAGTGACCTAATAAGGTACTTGGCTAGCCCTCTTTGGAGCTTGGAGACACTACCACATGCCAAAACCCACTACGGAATGGAATGTCATTATGAATTGCCCACTTTGTTATCCATGATTTGTAAGCTCTTTTACCCAATTATTTTAATGACTGGTTGTACTGGAATCCTAGGGGATGCATTAGATCTTATGCAGGATTACTGGTTTTCCGAGGACTACGACGGAAAAGACGATTTTTAGACAGAAAAATCGCTGGCGGTAGATTTTCCCAAAAAACGTCGTTTAGGGCCTCAAAACAGCTCTGGAAGTTTAGGACCCGAAAAACTGCTAAAAATAGTAAATTGTGCTATAATTAAGGAAACTGAAAAAAAAATTGCACGAAGCACTAGAGGGGATCCAAGTCGAATTAGCGGGTGGCCACCAATATCCACCTGGATCACAAATTTGTCAAACCTCTCTTCAAATCTTCCATCTTAGCATTCATGTCATTCATCTTAGCTTCCATGCCATCCATCTTAGCTTCCAAGCCATCCATCTTAACTTGTACGCCATTCATATTAGCTTCCACCCCATTCATCTTAACTTCTGTTACCTTTTGTGAGAGTGAAATTTGTTGCATTTGGTATCGTAATTTTGATATATCATGTTGCATTTCTTCCTCTTCTTCATGAGTCATGTTAGATATTTTAGGTTGCTTACTATGTATTTCCATTTTCTTTCTTCAGGGAATCAATTAATGATAATTATGCTTCATTATTCCCTTTGAACTTCAACCTAATTTTTCAACCCAAACTTATGCAAAATTTTAAAAAGGCTACACACCTTTTTTTTGCTTTGTAGGAGCTCGATATTGAATTTGTTGTAGCTTTGTAATTTTGGATATCCC
The DNA here is from genome assembly GCA_000404065.3 of Pinus taeda. Taxonomy (NCBI): domain Eukaryota; kingdom Viridiplantae; phylum Streptophyta; class Pinopsida; order Pinales; family Pinaceae; genus Pinus; species Pinus taeda. Next base: position 42,224 of record APFE031710287.1, on the reverse strand, counting down.
ATGTCTAAAATTGCATCTTGTGGTATCCCTCTATGTCCTCTTTCCAATTCTACTATTCTAATCAAAATTGGATTCTCCAAGAAAAATTTATGCCCAACCTCCCATCATGATTTGATTATATAATTTTTTAGTAGAGAAAATGTGTACGACATGCCACGTGTCACTGTTTCGACCTTCGGATCTGACAAAGATACACAGAAAACTAATGTCTATCCTCTTTCTATAACTTCTGATGAAATTTCAATCTGATGCTCAGAGAAAACATTATGAAACTTTCCCCAAGGTCACCTATTTGGAATGTAATTTGGGAGTTTGCAAAAACCCTAACTTTCTAATATCATATATCTGAAAATATAGCAGTACAAGATCTCAAATTCGGATATGCGCTTCACCACGATTTCAGCTCAAATGGGTTTTAATTTCAGAGTCTGAACCTATGTAGAAATAAAATTATAGCAAAAATTCCATGATGAGCTATTTGACATGAAATTTTGGAGCTTGCAGAAACCCTAACTTCCTCAAATCATATCTCCAAAAATATAGCGAGACAAGATCTAAAATGCATACTTGAGATTGAACGATTTTAACTCAAATGGGTTTCTGCTTTTTCTTTTGAAACTTCGTAGCGAAAACGTTATAGCGAAAATGCCACAATGACCTATTTGGAGAAGCGAAACCCTAGAATCCAAAGCTCTCATACCAAATGTTATGAAACCAACTCACAAAAAGATAGAAAAGATAGATCAATGCCTTTACAATAAGCCTCTTTGAGGGGGAAACCTCCTTTACATTACACAAATGAACAATCCTTGGATGATACAAATGACAAGACCACCTTTCTATATATAGGAGTCTATGGGGTCATAATATAACCAGAGCTAACATAACAATAATAATGTAAGGGCACAACAATAACGATAGTGGGCTTCTATGGGGCACAATAATAACAATGTGGAGGCTACATGGGCACAACAGTATATATAATAAGGGGTTTGCACTAATAATAGTAGGGGGCTACACTAATTGCAATAGGGGGTTACACTAGTAGTATAGGTACCTAACATTTTTCTCACAGAATTTTTCATATTTATCTACAGTTTATTCTCCTAATTTATATAAAATTAAATTATAGTTGAGGCTCTACAATTTTTTTGGTCATAAGACTTCAAAATACTGATAAATTTTCTACTACTTTTAAGTATAATTTTTAATTTTATTTAATGATATTATTGTGTACAATGTTTATTTCTATAGGTTTTACAAAGTTTTTTTTATCATATTTCTTTACATGTTTTCTTTAGTTTTAATTTATGTTTCATATTCAGTGTAAAGAAATATGCTTGTGTTATAAACACTTGTAAATTCTATTTTAATCCATCACCAATCCTTAGGGCATAAAATGATGGGAAACTTGTCCCATTATCTTACCTTCCTTGTGAGATTCGAGGAGTTAGTTGACATAAGTATAATAACTTCTCCTCCATCAATAATTGATGCCTCCAAGTGATGAGAAGCACATGTATTTAATGCATATCTTGAAGTCCAATTACCATACATGGATGATTCAACCATTGCAGTATATGACATATAGAAAGAATTATTGTGTATTGCATTTTATTCTCCTATGTGGAAAAGGTCAATGTGAACCTTGGCCATAAAGGTTATATCATGAATTCCATTCATTGTGCTAGATTAACAAGAACAAGACCCATGTGTCTAACAAAAAATTGAGGATAAAAATTGTCTCGACATAGTACATCGATGAGGTGGAGGTCGATGTTGATGTTGATGTTGGTAAATGGGATGTGGGTTAGGTAATTTTCACCAACCATTATTATGGGATACAAAATCAAATTACAATTATTGCAAGTTTTAAAACTAAGTCATTTGTAAAGGATAATAAATATTACTAAATTTTTACCTAATGACATGGTAAAAAGACCCAACATCATTATTATCAGTTTTTATTTTAGAAATTAGAAGGTTGATTAGTATTACAGAATTCATAATTCTTGTTTTGTGCATAGTGGAGTAAGAAAATGCTACCCTTACCTCAATTTCTACTCATTATCTAATTTAAAATGAATTAAGTGACAAGTTTGGTTCCAAAACAGATAAGAAGAAGAAATTGGATGAGTACGTGAAGGGGTTAAAACATTAATAACACCTTCTACAACTTGTAGTGGTACAAGGGGGTAGGAGGGTGTGCTACGACTTTCTATCAAGGTTCATTTTTATTTGACTATTTCTTGGTTCTAAGCCATCGATTCTTGAATTCATCCTAAAAAATTTAATGTCCACCTTTTATTTTAACCACTCTTTGAGAAAATTGATAGATTCTGTAAAGCAAATTTCATGAAGGTCAACATACATATATATTTGTTTCCATCTTTTATTTTCCACTGTTAAATTTATAGTTTCCTATCATGTGAATGGATCTTCCTTCTCTAAAACCTAGTCTTGTATCTCCTCATGCTCAATAGTTTCCACCTCATCACCTCATCCTTAATGAATATCACAAATGTTTAGGTCTGGATAATGGAACTAGTTGCTAGCCTGGGGTTTAGACCCATGGTTCAAGCTCATTGGTCAACACATGCCTTTTAGGTATAGACCTTTTTGAATATCCAAAGGATGGATAATGTCTCATATGAGATTCTTACGGAAATTATAGAACATTTAGCTTGAGATATTATTTAAATATGAATCAATTGAACATAATAGTAAGATCTTAACATGTCTAACATTCATATGAAGATTAATTAAAGATCAATTAAAATTATACTAAACACTTAAGAAACAAATTCATTATAATGCGAAAATCCCATAAAATCTAGAACTTGATAGATCATTCATTCTTTCATCACAAAAATAAGATATTTACATGAAAAAACCTGAGATACATCCTCTGTTACAACACTTGTGAGCTTTGTAGAGACAACTCAAAGATACTAGACCCTTCTCTCACTTAGAGAATGTTTTAGACACCCTCCCTCTTGCAAAGATCTCTCTTTACACACTTTTATAAGTTTCTCCCCATGGGAACCACACTAAACAACCATATATTGGTTACAAAATTGTACATATTCATTATAAAATTTGAGCACCAATATTTATCATTGGGGGGTGTTTCATGTAACAATATACAAGAAATACCCAATGACAACTCAAAATTTTGGTTACTTATATAACACTTTTACTATATGAAATTTGTGTAAGATAAAAGATCGTGTACTACACTGTAACAAAATAGTTGGGCATGCAATGAATGAAAGGCTATGGTATAGCTAAAAGTGACAAAAAACCATCAATATTTTCTACTATGGAATTCCACATAACCATATAGAAATTTAGCCATGCTAACATGTAAGGACATTTCAACCTTTGTGATTATCATTTTAAACGGAGGATAGCACATGGAGTAGACCAGTGGAAGTTTGAATCCTCGGTATCTGACAAAGTAAGTCTCCACAACTGTCGTTCCTTTAAAATATTTTCACATAATTTCATCACTTAAGTTAAGATATCAATCAAAACACCTTTATTGAACCATATTGAATATTGCATCTAAGTGATTATTTGTATTTTAAAAGGGAAAAAATTATTATTGATATGAATAAATGTGGGTTGTGTATGTAGTGTCAGAGGCATTAGTGAAAATCAAAGATAAAGGTTAAACATGGTTGTAATACCCTAATATACAAGATATTAGAGAAATTTGAACTTAATCTTCAAAAGAGTATTGATAAAGTGTTTGAGGAGGGCACACTTATAAAGATACAATAAGTAGACAACAAATAATGGATGACTAAGCCTAGTTGTCTTACTACTTAGGGGTACTGATATTAATTGAGATAAAGTCCATGGTTTAAATTTAGGATATGGCTAGTTGAACTAACCATTGTGATTTATTTTAGCTTCTCTTGAACTATTACCATTGTGCAAAGGTATTTAACCATCTAGTTTTTCTCAATCCTTTTAGGAAAACCAAAAACTTAATAAGTATTGCATTTTTTTTTATAGGGATTCTTAAGTTCAACAACTACACAAACAGTGGAACCCATCATGTAGAGACAATCCATGAAGATAGATAAAAGTATATATTATGATAGATGAAAACAAAGAGAAAAGCTACATGAAATACAACTAAAGGCAGTGAGAAAATGGTGCTCCATTTCCACCACCATAAGATATGTAAAATAATGCCATGATCAAGGTTTCATAGAACAAGACCACTATAGAAGCAAGGTCATGAACAGGATGATAATCAAGGTTCTAGATATTAATATCACTATGAAAGCTACATGCAAAGTTGTACATAAAACCATCAATCTACCACTTTTGATACCAGAAACACAAATACAACCATGACTCCTTAACATCACCATGAGATAAGTCAACATAGAGTTGTTTCCTTGAACCAAAGAACTATCGTCAAATGATAAGTGAGCCAACCAAAAAAACACCATATAAACATTAACCACACAGTTCCCCAAAACTATCTTGCTCACTTTCTCAACCCTAACCAAAGGGTCTCTTCACTTTGAACGATCACCATCTAATGTCCTCCTACTGCATGATGATGAAACCCAAAGGGGGTTGGTCTTGAAGATTAAAAGGTCTAGTAGAACCATCTCCAATTAAAGTGTTTTGAATATTACAATTTAATTAACCTCTATTTTTCTAACAAAAATCAATTTTTTTTTATTTTTAGGAAAATACTAAAATATGATAAAAACACTATTAAATGATGAGTACTAACACCCCATGACAAAGAAAATAATTATATGCTTTATATTGTAAAAATATTGTAAAATATACTTTACATATGGCCATACACACCCAAACATATTGAGCATGGAATATAAATGCTTATTACCCACCTCATTATATTATATAAAAGAATAATAAAAAACATAAAACATTAACTTCACAATAATTATAAAAATTGTATATTATATGGTGTAATGATGTACAATTAGGACTTAGACCATGAAAAATACTACAGTCAAAGTTTTAACGGATTTGACCATTCAAAGTAGCAAAGGCTTTCTAGATGAGATATATACCATTCAATTTAAAAATATTTAAATGCAAATATATATATGTGAGCTTTTTATGGATGCATATTGAATCATTAATTGCTTAGGACCATACTTCAATTCTAAGAGGAATGAATGTGTATTAAATCATTGACTATTTGCGAATACAATTTTATTATAAATGGAATTCTAAACATAATTAAAAAATATAGATGAAATGTTTTTTTGTTGAAGTTTACAATTTTTAATAAAATTGTGATTTCTTGTTATTTAAACGTGTGAATAGATTCAATATCTTAAAAATATTAAGCACTAAAATTTATATAGATTAAAAAATTTAAAGTAATTATATTTAAAAATTTCACAAAATTTTGAAAAAATATAAAAATAAAAATACCTTTCATATATTTATTAACCTAAAAATAATTAAAATATAATTTATAATATCTTTATTGCATCAAAATTTTAAAAAGTTATTTAATTATTTTATTTTAATCGATTAACCATTTTAGCTTTTTTCACCTCAATTTAAGGATGCATATTAATTACTTGGGACCCACAAATCTATCATAAAGCAAATTCTAAATATAATTTAGATTTTATTTTTATTTAAAATTCTAAATAATTTAAAACAAGATAATTTACAATTTACGTTTTTATTATTTCCACCGAAATGAATTTATAAATGCAAGCTTAATGTTTATGACCACACTTGCATAATAAAAGGAACTCTTAATATCATTAAGTATTAATTACATTCACATTAAAATTTTAAAGACTACTTAATAATTATTTTAGATTTTTATATTTTTCAACGGAATCTAGATTTCGAATAAAATTGATCAAAAGCATACGGGGAAAACCTACAGGTCCGGAAAACGCTAAATTTTGGTGAGACGTGATATGGACGTGGCAACCCTGAATCTGAAAACGGAGCACCCGTCAAGTTGGATGGTTTTCAGGTCTCCCGACGGGTTTTCACCGTTTAAAAAAAATTCGGTTCACAGTTTCAAAGAAAAATCTTGAGAGCTAAGTTTTTAAACACGGGCACATGGCCACTAACGTACAATTTGCGGGTCAAATTTCATCCCTGCACGATGGTCCCAAACCCGACTGTCGTCATCGAAATAACCTTTCTGTATTTATTGCAACCACGAAAAGTAATTTCCACTGCCAAGAAACTCGGGCGGGGACAGCGACCGCTCATGAAACAGTGTGTCACAGTTTGCCTCGCCGATAAGGCTTCCTGAGAAAGCGAATGAATTGAACGAGAGATGGTCAAACACGGCTACGCGAGACCTAGACCATGCAGTTTCCTAAGAACCCGCCAACCCTCATTAGCCGCCTTTCAGACTCCCGCACTGTCTTTATTTATTAAGAGACCACTATCAATAGAATGGATCTATCTCTCTTTGCTGCTCTGTCCGCCAGAGTCTCTGCTGCTTCGTCCTCAAGGGAAAGCTCCTTAATGGCTCCCACTGATACGAATGGAGATCACAATGGCGAGAGTGTCAGCGACGCAAATGTAAATGCAACGAGTGAAGAAGTGCATTACAGAGGAGTGAGAAAAAGGTCATGGGGTAGATATACGGCGGAGATCAGAGATCCAACAATCAAGAAGCGAAGGTGGCTTGGCACCTTCGATACTAGCGAAGAAGCAGCGAAGGCGTATGATAAGGCCGCAAGGCTTTTAAAAGGAGGAAAGGCCAAAACCAACTTCGCGATCCCTGACAGCGCCGAAAACCAAGTCCACACCACCACCACTGTCCGCGCGCAGAACCAGAGGCGCAGTTCCAACCCTAGTAGCATACTTCCTGCCCCTTCGTTTAACCACAACATGACGTCCGTGAGATCAGCATTCTGTGAAGAAGTGAAGCCCTGGTTTTACGTGAATAAAGAGGTGAGAATGCATGGAGTGGGCCATCGTAGCATGAATCCCAGTAGCAATATTGTTGCTACTGAAACTCCCATTCACATTCCAAACAATCTTCTTGACTATGCTACACTCCTACAGCTGCAGCAGCCGCAACCGCAGCCCCAGACCGTGGGCCATCGTAGCATGAATCCGAGTAGCAATATTGTTGCTGCTGAAACTCCCATTCACATTCCAAACAATCTTCTTGACTACGCTACTCTCCTGCAGATGCCGCAGCCCATGGAGGTACCGTTATCTAAAGACAATATGGGGTCTACTCTCCTGCAGCTGCAGCAGCCGCCGCTGCAGCCCATGGAAGTACCGTTATCTAAAGAGATTGTGGGGTCTGATATGATGAAGACACAGAAAGGCTATGACGGGCTGAAAGTAGGCGTAGTAAATAATGTACTTTCTGCAGACATGCAGACTAGTGTTGGCCAATCGTCTTCCTCCTTGGGGACGGTAGACACCCAAATCTTGGTTAGATCTCCACAAGTCTCACGGTTTAACCTGGGGCAAGATTCTGTATTTTTGAAGGCTACTCCAGGCGCAAGCTCTTCGGTTGAAAACAAATGCATGCAAGTCTCTATTCTTTCTGCAAAGGAAAATATGATGCCAAGATTTATTGATTTGAATCTTCCTGAGCCAGTGACCAAAGAAGAAGAAAATGAGCATTCACCCTCTCTCACACTCTCTCTTGGATTGAATTTTATGAAAAATTGTTCCATGTGACAAAAGGATTAGCATCATGCATTAGTGTTTTATGTTCGAGGTTTTCATGAAGATGAAGATTTACAGGGTTCTTCATGCTTAGTGTTTTATGTTCCAGGTTTTCAAGAAGATGAAGGTTTACAGGGTTCTTCATGCTTAGTGTTTTATGTTCCAGGTTTTCATGAAGATGAAGATTTACAGGGTTTTTCATGCTTAGTGTTTTATGTTTTGGAGAGGAAGAGATACAGCATTCTGTTTCAGGTTTTCATGGAGATGAAGTTTACAGGGTTCTTCATACTTTAGTGTTTTATGTTTGGGAGAGCAAAAGTTACAGTATTCTTCTTTGTGATTATGTCTTCATGTATTTGTGACTGCTCTAGGAAACGGACATTTACCGATTTATCTAATTGCATTCAAAATTTAATTATCAATTTATACAGATTTATTATCTCGGAACAAAGTTTACTTTCAATTGAATTAATAGTTTTTTTTTATTAAATCTGCTGGAACTAAAATATTTCATCCATTCGCCATCTGATTTGTATTTATGTTGTGGGTTCTATTGTCTACTCAAGTGATCTAAAAGCGACGAGTCTTAAATCAGTTGTATTGTTTGTCATTCACTTGAAAGGTCCCCTGCTCATTTCTTCAAATGTGTAAAGTTATTCCGGGACAAATTATTAATAAAGTCAAATCTAAATAATATGGGTTGTTTAAGTATTTTTATTTATGTTTTCATTAAAAGTGATATATAAATATGTATAAAAAACCCATTGTGGTCGTAGGTTTATTATTGAGAAATAGTTATATACATAAATATTTAAAATAATTCAAAATAAAGTGGGAATTTGGAGAATGAGATTATATTAATATAAAAAATATTATTAAATTAAATAAGTCATAAATCTGTAATGATTCAAAATAAAGTAGAAATTTAAAGAATAAAATTAATATTATAATAATATTATTAATAATAAATATTTGATATTTGATATATTTTTTATTTTTTAATAAATTTTTTATTTTAAAAGATTTGACAATTAATTAGTTTTATTTTGGTTTAACACAAGTTTGATTTAACTATTATCACTATAACTTTTTTTTGTCCCATCACAAGATTATGAGGTTACATGTTAGATATTTTGGAGGTTTGAAATTCTTATATTCATAATTACTTTAAATTTTCTGAATTTTACCGAATAAGTTTCCATTACTTTTTAGTTGAAATAGTTTTGCGTATAACATATTAATTAGTTAAAAAATTATAAGTTTAATTAATTTAATATACAATTAATTAAAAAATAATATATATGAAGATATTTATTTTGAAATAAGATTTCTGAAATTTTATTTTAATTATCCATTAGTATAAAATTTACTAACAACTAATTATTTAAAGGGATCAAATTTCTAATAATATTAGTCATATCCATATAAATTTTACATTTCTATGTAAAAATATTATTATTTTTTATTTACAGCTTTTCAACATGATATTTTCCTGGCAAGCATGATATTTTGAGGGAAAAATAGTTGAGTATGTGACTTGAAAGATAATTTAAATTTGATGTGTTGAAGTGCTTTCCTTATTAAGGTTTATGAATTTAATCATAAGCATTATATTTGCAAATCTAGATGTCATGCTAGCAACTCGACATGATATACAAGAGCTATTCACACTAAAATTCGTGGTAACAGACACATTTTTAGAAATCTAATCTACAATCCTACCAGAATGTGTCACAAATGAATATATCCACATACATTATCTCTAAATATGGGAATAGTATTTAGTTCAAGTTACTTTATTATAAATATGGGAATGGTATTCAGTTCAAGTTATATGTTTGGAAACTCTATCCTATTTTATTTTCAAGTTATATGCTTGGAATGTACTTTTTTCATGGTGTAATATTTTTATTTATCATGTAAATATATGTGTAATGATATTTAGGTTAGTGAGTTGGATACATATGGTTATTTAACTTGGTGAGTTGGAGTTATTTTGATTGGCCTGTGCGTATGTAGTTATGTTTATAGGTTTCAAAGGTAATATTTTATGATACAAATATATGTCATTTTTGGTTCAGTGGCCACAGGGCCAAAATTGTAAATATGATGTAAATTATTATACATATTATATTAATAAAATGGGTTGTTTGTGAAGCCCACTCCATAGTAAAGAGTATGGGGGTAGTACAACTCCAGAATGATAGAAAAAATAGTGTTTTGTTAGGTGTTAATGGAAAAGGGCACCTGGGGACCATGTGGTTTTAGAGGTGTCACATGGTAGAGGAAGGTCATGCATATTTAAAAGGTATATATTTTATTGAGATGGTGGAAATTATGGATTCACTCATTCATTGACTTATCCTATTTTGGTGACCTTAGTTTTGTGAACCTCGTTGGCAACCCCTATGTTTGGGTTTTTCATTGACTAGAAGCTATTTTAGTTCATGATTTCAAAGGTGCCTAGGGGGAAGCATGAGACCTTGAAAACCTTGGCTAAGATTGTTTCTAGTTGGTTGTTAGGCACCTTGAAACATGGGCACCACAAAGGGATGAAAGGGTGTACCACTGGTGCAGTTCAGGGAGAGTAGGAGGATGTGGTCGGGGAAATGCCTATTGAAAGGGTACGTTGTCCATTATTATGTATATATCATTTGATTTTACATTGTTACTTGTGGAGTTGTAGCCCCAGCTCGAGTTTGACCAGTGATTGAGATTTATGAACCACATAATTTATGATTGGGTGGAACATGGAGAGACCACAACACATTTCTCTTTTTATTCAAATAAGTGTTCATGTTTAATTTTGTGTTGGTTTATGAATTTATGGTGGAAACCTTGGTTTCAAGATTTTGTGTTATAATGATTATAATTCTCTTGTATTCCATTGTGCATGTTTATTTGATGTACATATATTTGTAATTATTGGTTAGTGTGAGGTTAAATGGATTCCTATGCTATTTTATGCATACACGTGTGGTTAATTAATTGTCATTTCCGTTATGAAAATTTGAAATTATGATTCATACATGTTGTAAGTGGATACAACCACACATAGAAAAAATCATGGCACGGTTACGATTTTTCATTTCCACAAATAAATCATGTATTTCTAAGTGGCGTATTTATGGTAGCATTTCCCAACAAAGGGTTGGGGATGTTACAAAGTGGTATCAAAGACCAATTTACAACACATGGCTTGATTGGGCATGATATGGGGGGAAATGTGAAAATCACAAGTTGTTCACCAATTATTTGATGAAAGTTGAAGTGGTGAAAGTGGTTACAATTTACTCGGTAAAGAACATACGCATTCTAACATGACTCAAAAGATGAAATTATTGTGAACAAAGTAAACGTTTCAAGTAAAAATCATTGATTTTAGCCTTAGAGAGGTAAAACTCTGTGTAGTACACTATTTGTGTATCTCTGTTTTTATTTTTATTTTGGCTTTCTATTATATATGTGTGTGTATTTTTTTTTATCTAATAAAAATATATTAAAAATGGGGTGGGATTCCAAGGGTGGAACCATTGCATGCCCTGTCGAGTGTCATTACATAATTCTGCAGGGTCATTCAAGGAGGAACTCATTTATGGGCCAAGCATCAGTTTCATGTTAGGAGTGGTTCCATGTGAATTTCTAGTGGAACATAACATTGAACCACCATATATGGTTATTGGACATTAAGATAGTTTCTTTACTAGAGGGCATGTGCCACAAATGTTGGTGGATTGATGTCAAGGTACAGAGTTGAAAGCCACGATGTCGAGGGAACAAGTCGCAAAGGTAGGCCATGAGGTGGTGGAGTGTTAACAGAAGGGGCAAAACATTGCCGATAATTGGAATAAGGAGCAAAGGGAGGGGTGAAACCTTGCTAGTGGAACCCCCCTCATTTGCTAGCATCACAATGTAACCTCCCTCACTATTTATGTACGTCAGTACACTATTTGTGTATCTCTGTTTTTATTTTTATTTTGGCTTTCTATTATATATGTGTGTGTATTATTTTTTATCTAATAAAAATATATTAAAAATGGGGTGGGATTCCAAGGGTGGAACCATTGCATGCCCTGTCAAGTGTCATTACATAATTCTGCAGGGTCATTCAAGGAGGAACTCATTTATGGGCCAAGGATCAGTTTCATCTTAGGAGTGGTTCCATGTGAATTTCTAGTGGAACATAACATTGAACCACCATATATGGTTATTGGACATTAAGATAGTTTCTTTACTAGAGGGCATGTGCCACAAATGTTGGTGGATTGATGTCAAGGTACAGAGTTGAAAGCCACGATGTCGAGGGAACAAGTCGCAAAGGTGGGCCATGAGGTGGTGGAGTGTTAACAGAAGGGGCAAAACATTGCCGATAATTGGAATAAGGAGCAAAGGGAGGGGTGAAACCTTGCTAGTGGAACCCCCCTCATTTGCTAGCATCACAATGTAACCTCCCTCACTATTTATGTACGTCATTGAATCACAAGTTTAAAGGTCGATCGTCAATGGGAAGGATTGGAACCACACACAGTGTTGAAGAATAATTAGTATCGGTATTCCTAGTTGTACTTGAGTCATGATGTCAATGTATTTGTCAAAAGAAAGAAAACTGAATTTTATTATTAAAGAAATTGACTTATTAACTCATGGGTTTCATGTTTGGGTCAATGGTTTTTAGGTCAAATCCTCCATTGTAGGCTTCTAGGGTTTATGTCAAGTGTCCTTTTCCATGTCATAATGTAATAGACACTCCTTGAGCATTGTTAATTAAGAAATAAATTTATTTTAATGTAAAATAGGTCAATTAGGCCTCCTCCACCATGTCAGCCTCAAACTGGACAAATTGGCCTAACTAAGGGGCAAAATTGCCTATATAAAGGTAGCAACTCGACCTCATTTGGAGAACTCACTCGCCATGTTCGATCTATAGTTTTTGGGGTTACTAAAATGTGTGAAATTCAAGGAAGAAGGTGGAAAGGGTTAGTGAAGGAGAAGGAGGTCTCTATCAAGTGTGAGAAGTCAAAATTCTCTCTCTCTCACACGTGTAAAGCTATTGAAATGGACAAAGTTGTAGTAATATAACTGGGTCAAAATTTTGGATTTGTTGGGGACAAAAATTCTAGGTTGTTGCTTGGTTGAAGTTGCTCGACAAGAAGAGATTACTAATTTTTTTAAAATCATATTGGAAGGCTAACTTGGTAGAGGAGGAAGGTATTTTGGTGTAGGGTCTTCATCTTTCTCAATTTGATTTTTTTAGTGGAAGAGTTTGACTGGGTTTTCTCATATAGAGGGGTTTTAGCCCTTGTAGAGTGCCTACATCTAGTGTCTTGATGTTTTTATTTTTCTTTTGATAATTTCTTGATGAAACAAAGCTAAAGAAGAACATAACAAAGTTAATAAGAACCCAAAGATATCACGAGAAATTATCAACATAAGAAAATATTTTTGCCTTTGTGATTTTCTAACATGGTATCATAGCTAAGGTGAGGAAGAAGGAAAAGAGAGGTTGAAGGTCTATTGAAAGTAGAGATATAATTGTATGGTTTCAAGAGAGGTCACAAGGAATAGAAGATAGTAATATGAAAAACTCAATGTAGTCAGAAAACAAACTATAATAAGCCCCCAACTATAGGGAATGGAAAAAGAGGATAGATCTTATCCTCACAAAGCACAAAGTTCCGAACCTTGTTCAAGAAAAAGTTAAGAAGCCTATAGATGAAGTAGAGAAAGAGAATTTCATAGAAACCAAAATCTTGGCCATGACTCTAATCTTAGATGGAGTAAAGGACAACCTAGTTCCATAAATATCCAACATAGGTTGTGCTCAAGAAATGTATGAGGCTCTCTCGAAATTATTCACCATCAAGAACATTGGCCAAATATCAAGCCTCAAGAATGAACTAAGGAAAATAAGGATGAAAAGAGACAATATTTTATCATCATACTTTGTAAGGATATCTAGAATAAGAGATGAACTCCAAGCAATAGATGAGGTTGTACTAGAAAAAGAACTACTAATTTCTACTCTTTTAGGTCTAACAAAATCTTGGAGTACTTTTGCATGAGGAATTAATAGCTGGAAGGATACTCCAACATTCAAACAAATGTGGAATGCATCTAGTCAAGAAGAAGGCTAGATATCATTAGTAAACAACAAAGAGGATGAAGAAGAAAACACATCTAATGCCTATTTTTGTCATCACAAGAAGAAGGGAACATTGAGGAAGTTGAAATGACCAAAGAATAAAGTTTACCTCTCCAAGATTTAATGCTACATTTGTCATAAGATGTGTCATTACAAAAAAATGTCCTCAGAATCCGAGGGATAAGAATAGAGATGGGGAATAAACAAATATTACTGATGAAGCTCCACCTAAGAAGAACAAAATTGAATAATCAAAAGTCAAATAATTATACTACTAAGTCCTCTATTACATATCCTTCTTAGTCTTGTATTGTTTTTAGTTTATGTTTTGATTTCTAGATTTTGTTTGTCTAACATGTCTTGTTAGAATATTTTGAATTATTTTATAAGTTATAGTTATCCCTCAAAAGGATTTGATTAACAAGGAGCCTTCACCATTTTACCAAAATATAAGTATCTTATTCCTTGTTTCCTCTTTTATGTTTGGTTTCCCTCCCATATCAAGATTTGTTTGTATTATATGCTAATAACCTTTTATATTTTTCTTGGTAGGAGAGATTGTAGAATACTCAAAGGTTATGGAGAAACTTGAAGCATGGAAGAAGTTATGATGCAAAGTAAGCACTTCAAGAATTGATGTCCTGCAAGGTTTGTTAAAGAACAATTCAAGGTATGTCTTGAACTACAAGTTTTGTTACAAGGTTCTCTTCATATAAAATATATGTTCATTCTCTTTTGAAAATTTCTTTACATTACTGACATTGTTATGTATAGGATTTTGAATCTTAAAATATTCTTGTTAGGGTGATTAATAATTGGATTGAATCTATCCTTGTTATACTATCATTTTGATCATTCTTGTTGTTATATGAAATTTTCACTTCTACAGGCAAAATGAATTCCCTAAATCTAGTGGTCTGATCTAGAATAACATAGGGAAAAAAGAATTAATGTTTTCCTTAAAGAGATTGGAATATAGAAAATAGACCTACCTAGAATTTGTTGTAAGTCCTCTTCTCTTCACTTTTAAGCCCCAATCCTAACTCCACCTGCTATAAATGGAACATGCAGCAGTGACTAAAATAAGAAAAGAAACTATAATATCCACATAGCATAATCCAATATATTTATTCAATGAGTCAACATGGCATTGAAATACAAGAGCATTATAATGACACGGGTATAGGAAATTGGATTATTTTTTCATTAATAACTAAAGGAGAGAGTTACAACCATATGTAGAAACTGACTTTGTAGATGTCTTCCCAATTGACCTGTCCTTCCTTGCCACAAAGAAAACCTTCACACACCACACTAATGTAAACAGATGATTATTACTTAAGTTCAAATTGACAACATGATGGCACTATCAATCTCCAAAATACAACCCAGACTCCATTGGAGGAAGTAAATTTATTAGGTGAACATGGTAGTTTATAATTTACCAATATAGGTTTGAGATCCACTTATGAAGGAGGATAAGCTCAAGGGATAAGAGATACGATCACTAGAGTAGGATCATATAGGAATTCAATATCTATATCCATGGTAAATGGTTAAAACCACCTTAGAGGCCTTTGGAAGGAGAAGATTTGAAAATATTTTTTCATTTTCCTGAAATTCTAAAATCAGCGCACCTGCATTGATCAACGTTGGTGCTCAGGTATGAAAATTGCACCCACCGCTAGTGGACAAGAAGGCAGAGTGAAATGGGACTAAAATGATGGTTTTTTAGTAGATAGACCTAGAAAGTCAAACTTTTTGGAGAAATGATGTTTATGGATTTGTCAAGGGATTATGACAAAGTTTTCTTGGATGATGATTGATCTAGTTTTAGGCCTTTTGGGCTGGTGTGACAAAATGGGCTCTAACACTTGTGAAACCCTAACCTTTAGGGTTCAATGTAAAACCCTATACTAAGGGTATGTCAATGTTAATAATGAAGCCCCAGTCATCTTAGCGTTTGTCTAGAACATATGGTGAAATCCTATTCTTTTGAAAATTAAGGTTTTGGTATTGTTATGGTAAAACCCTAGTCCTTTAGGGTGTACAATTAATGTCCAAGTCATGTAATGAAACCCTAGATATGTATATACAAGTATGTTATCTTGAAAATTGATGAAATCTAGGGCACATAACAAAACCCTAGTAGAGATTAATATTTTAGGACATGATGATATTTTTTAAATTAGTGATATAGCTTTGACGATAAAAATCTAGGGGTTTGAAACAAACCTTAGTAGAGTGTGAGATGTAATTCTAAAATAATATTTTTGAAACCTTAGATATATACTACTATGATTTGATTAAATTACTAATTTTAAGGTTTTGTGTCTCAAAGCTGGAGTCTAGGGCTTATGAAAAAACCTTAGAAAGAAGTTGAAGTCTAGTATGTAAAAGATGTGACCCTGACTGATTACGAAACTAACTAGGTTTAGGTATTTAATGTGTAAGCTTTGAGTGTTTTTATGCTTCCATTATAATGACATGATTTTGATATAGTTAACTTCATGCTTATGTGTATTTGTATTTGGTTGTACTTGTTGAAGATTGCAGGTACATAATATTTAAGATATTCATAAGTTGAAGATGATAATGACGAAGGAAGATATAAGAATTATGATAATCAAGATGACCTTGAAGCCTTGAAAGAATGAAGTTTATCTAATGTTATGACATTGTTTATCTCGGGCAGGTTGAGAGGGATCCTGGATAGAAGAAAGGGTATATCTCTCCAATTGAGAGGGAGTGTCATAACGAATACCTTGAGGTAAGAATGAAAATGTATGAATGAAATTACTACAGATGAATGTTCTTGATTCAAGAAGTTATAAACAAAAAAAACTTGAGTAGTAGTGAGACTATATTTGGTGTTCCTGAAGAAATGGGAAAACTTTTGATAAGATTGAGATGATATAAGCAACAACAGAATGATTGAGGACCCCAAAGGTTTGTTATATATATATATATTTGAAATTTTATTACTAATTGGGGTTGTGCTTGTGCAATATCTCTCCACAAAAGATTGAACGTTTGAATCATCTTGGATTGGTGGATATATATGATTTAGTTGATTAGGAGAGATGAAACATCTTATGGAAATATGCTTGGGAGGACATTTGGTTGACCTATGTGTCGATGTGTAAATCTCGAAGTAGGGAGGATGGTGTTGGTCATGGAGCTCTGACCTTGGATATGCACCTAAATCGCTAGCTTGGCGGTAGAGCTTAAAATCCTGATGGTACCTATGGTGGAAAAATCTTGAGTCCACCTTAGTCCCACCTGATTAGAGTACCCTGCTCAAGTATCTAATTTGTAGCATTCCATGTGTTGTGACTCTTCATAAAGTATATCATTTTGAGATCTTCCATGTACCTTTGTATATATGTAATTATGAATACCTCCCTAATTAAGACGAAGTGTTCAAGAATGAACTAGTATCAGTGTTCATAATTGAATTTGAGTCATCATGTAATGTATTTGAAAAAAAAAAGAAAAAGTAATTTTATTATTAGATAAATTGAGTTATTAAAGAATGTGTTTTGTGCTTGGGTCAATGGTTTTTAGGTCAAAACCTCCAT
This sequence comes from Pinus taeda, assembly GCA_000404065.3. Lineage (NCBI taxonomy): Eukaryota > Viridiplantae > Streptophyta > Pinopsida > Pinales > Pinaceae > Pinus > Pinus taeda. The sequence continues at coordinate 24,824 of APFE031710287.1, read as the reverse complement.
TGTAGGATTCTACGGTTTATGCTAAGTATCCTTGTCCATGTCATAATGTAATATACCCTTCTTGGGCATTTTCAATCAAGAAAGAAAATTATTTTAATGTAAAATAGGTCAATTATGCCTCCTCCACCAAGTCGACCTCAAACTCGACAAGTCGGCCTAATTGATGGGAAAAATATCCTATATGAAGGCAACAAATCAACCTCATTTGTAGCACCCACTCACCAAGTTTGATTTGCAGCTATTGGGGGTAGTAAAAATTGTGCAATTCAAGGAAGAATGTGGAAATCACTAGCAAAATAGAAGGAGGTATGTATCAAGCACAAGAATTCAAAATTTTTTTTTTCTCTCTCTCTCTTGTACGTGTGAAGTTGTTCAGCTGTTGGAAGGGCCGAAGTTGCAATAATATAACTGGGTCAAAATATTGAATTTTCTCAGTGCCAAACTTATGGGTCTTTGTTGGGTTGAAGCTGCTAGACAAGAAGAGACTATTGAAATTTGTTGAATTATATAGGAAAGCTGACTTGGTGGAGGAGGAACGTTTTCTGGTCTAGGGTCTTGGTCTATCTGTTTATGAGAAAACTAGTGTCTTTTCAATCTACTAGTCCCACTAAGATGGGTAGCTATCTTAGAAACAAACAATCAAAGCAATTTTTCATTTCCTTTACATATGATAGATAAGGAAGAAGCAAAGAAGGCCAACCTGGATTTTCCACTTGACTCCTTGCTCGATTTCTCTCTCCCTTGATGGAGCTTGCAACTCTTCTCCTACTTGTCCCTCTTCAAAGAATACCTGTAGAGACAAAGTAAGAAAATGCCATCAAATCATCTCAATCTATAATACCATAAACAATGCATAATCATAAATACATTGACCATACAATTGCATTCAAAAATAACAAGATTCACAAATACACGATTATATGGAGGAAAACTCAAAGAACTTTATTAATAGTAGAAGAGAGGATTACAACCTTGCTGTCTGATCCAGCATCATCCTCCAAACATCAAAGCCCTCTTCAAATCATGAAAAGAAAGATCACCCAAAAATACAATGCTCCTTCTCGAAGATAAACTAACAACATTTCTTTACAAATTACAAAATTCTGACGTTTAGATCTCTCAGATGAGGGATCCATTTATAGATATTTGCAGAGGTGTCAGTCAGCTTTGGGTTTTTGATTAGTGTCATTCCACTTGTAGTTCTTGGTTCCACTTGGAGATTTCTTGGATCTCTTACTCATCCCTGGGCAAATTCAGGGAGTCAAGTGTCATAGAGGAAGTTTCTAGAAGATTCCATGAGCATCCACTTAGCAAATTGCCTCAGACGTTTGTCCATTCTCATTCATCGCACCCCATATAAGACCCTTTCAGTATGTATCACACCTGGCTAGTGTAGGAGTCCGTATGCATCGAACTTTGACCAAGGAGCAGTCAGTATGGTCCAGCTTTGGCTAGTTCTGAGTGGTTTTTCAGGTGGAACTTCTGGGAAATGATGTAATCAGTTGACCATGATATTTTAGGGCATGAAACAACACTTTTAGTGGTTAAAGTGTGCTTGGTTTATCGACATATATGATTGGGGTTGCAGTGCCCAAATATGTCTATAACAGTTGCCCCCTAAAGCGTGACGTCATAAATCTTATAATGTCAAGTGAAATGCCTTATCATGAGGATCCGAGGTATTCAAACTAGAAGGTGACCTGTATAAGATACAATACAATTCATCATCATCATTTTATTTTCATGATCTAGCTGAGGCAGGCCTTCCCATGCTCAACTTTATAAATTCATTTTCATGTACATAGGGATAATCGTCCACTGTTGCAGACTAGTGATTCTTTGTATGTAGAGTCATCATCCCTTAGCTTGGATGATCATTTGTGCAACTTTTGTGTACATCTGATGTCTTTATATTCCCGAATATATCATAGCCTGGATGGATGAAACCAGATCCAAGGAGCCCCAAGGGTTAGCTCAGTTGGTCAAAAACCGTGCCTCGCCATCGGGAGGTCACACGGTCGAATCCACCCGAAGCCCTTGGGGTCAGGTCTTGCAGTAGGCCAAGGGGCGATTTAGCCTAGCTATCGCCCAGATTTTTTCGTGGACGTAGCGATCACTCACTGACTAGGGTGCTCGTGAACCACATGCAAAAAAAAAAAAAAAACCAGATCCAAGGTCTTCAAACTCGTTCAATATTCACTCGATGTACAATTTGATCCGTGTGAAAAGATGTTCTGAAGTCGAACATGAAAAGACATTGCTTGATTACCAACCAATGATGTAAGATGTTAAGAGGCGCGAGAGGAATCATCGATAATGATAATGACTCTCAAGGTACTACAGTACATTTCACGTGATGTGAATAGATGATCTGATGTCGAACACCACTCAAAATCGTTTTGTCGAAGGTCATTGACGTAAACCTGTTGCCAGACACGAGAAACTTGCCATCAAGACATGCAAGCTTCAAAGTACTGAAAGGGTTGTTCCTAAGTTAACTTCTTGGATAATGAGCTGATGTTGAAAAGAAGTGACCCGTCGTAGGAGGGCCTTAATGCATCCCACATCTACGACACGAAATGAAGCAAATGATTTTCTGGAGGTGAAAATGATCTGATGATACAAGGTTCAGGAATGGCGGTCATGAAAAATGGAGGGTGAAGGTATTGCAATGGATGAGGTGTTAGTTGGGTGGTGAACTCTCTGAATGACTTCTCTTGAACATGTCGGCGACAGTCAGATGGATCAGTAGCGTTAACCCCAAAAGATGGATGGTGTGGAGGACAAATGGTGATATGACTAGTGAATAGAATAACCCAACCCGACTCAATCTTGGTGATGGAGTGAAAGTGTCATGTTCAAGAGAGACCTACTACCGATGAAGTTCTTCAATTTTTCTTCTATTTTTCCCCAATCATTGCTGGCCAATACCTCTTTATTTTTGTCAAGCTTGAGGAGGATAACATATGCTTGTTCTATAATTTTCCCTTCGGGCAAACCTGTCGCTATGTTTTAGTGAGCCTAGCAATAGTGAAACTTGTTCTTGTCTGGGTGGACAAGTTTGTCACTATTGCTCTAACAAGTTTAACGACGAGGATAACTTGGTCCTTTTCATGTTTAGAGAGTTTGAAAAGGGATGAAAAGGAAACTCCAACAATCCTTTTTCATAGCATAATCCCTTAAGTCTGAAAAAGTATAAAATAATATGAAAGGGATGGCTCTTTGATCGCTTTAGTGAGCCAAAAAAGACAAGCACTCGATCGTTTTGTGGGATGGTCCCTCAGGTCCAAAAAAATTAAAATGTAGAGGAGGGATGGTGCTTTCCCTTATTTTAATGAGCTGGAAAGGCTAGTAGCTTGGTAATCTTTTCATATTTTATGAGTCTAAAAAGAGGTTAAAAAAGACTCGTTTTTGAGGAACGAGTGATGTTTTCGGGTAGCAATTGGTTCCAGGTAAGTTTGGAACTTCTCAAAACATGGTAGTGTGAAGAGGTTGGCTAACAAAATCACTCGTTGCAATTGTTCCTCAAAAGGGTAAACAATTAAGTGGAAGTGTATGATCGGCCAAAAGAATGGAGGTGATGGTAGGAACACAACCAAGGCTTAAAAGGTTGATAGCAATTAATCAGATGGGTCATTTAATGAATTCGTGTTTATTTTTTAATGAGTTTGAACCTTGCGCTAACATGTGCTCAGTGGCAGGTTTATTTTTTAATGAGCTTGAACCTTGCGGAAACATTGCTCACTGGCGGGTTTTTTTTTTAACGAACTTGAACCTTGTGGAAACATTGCTCATTAGCAGGTTTATTTTTTAATGAACTTGAACCTTGTAGAAACATTGCTCATACTAGTCGTTTAAAGATGCCTCTCATTGGTACGTTTTTTATTGAGTTTGAACTCTACAATAACATGTGCTCATTGCCTTTTTATGTAAGCTAGAAACAACAAAACTACAAATTTAACTACACTAAAAGCTAAAGAACTACTAAGGTTAGGTAGGATAGTTTTGTCTTTCATCTAGACAAAACACTTCCTTTGATTCTTCCACGCACTACAGACAAAGGTGATTGGCAGTTAGACCAATCACCTAACCTAAGAAGCTGAAACTAAAAAGCTAAAAAGATAAAAATGCTAAGAAGCTAAAAAAAGAAATTGGTCACTTTTCACTTGCATAAAAAGGGTTTGCATGCCCCCAGGTATTGAGAAAAGGAGATTTTCCAGGTCACCATATGGGATTCCCTACGATTGGGCGGGATTGTTTTTGTCAGTGGTTAGAAAAAAACACTTCCTTGGCTCTACCCATTGAAATAGATAGAGGTGAATGGTGTGAGCTTCCAATCACATAACCTACGAGAAAATAATTTTTTCAGACCAATCCTATAACCTACAAGGAAATTGTGTTTCAGACCAATCATATAACCCACAAGGAAATCTATCTTTTCAGCTGGGTTTGCCTATCGAAGCAGACCAGGGTGCATGCCCCCTAAGCTCCGTTACATTCACCAGACTACTCGCGGTAATTAGGTGGATGAAATGAAGGTTGAGGAGACATTCTTGACACAAAGAGACCATTCAGGGATGATGTTTGACTTGTAGCTGTGTTTGAACCTAGAAATGAAAGCTGGTCAATAAGATGTACCATTATGCCTTCATGCGAGAAACACATTACCTGAAAGAGTGTGGAAACAATAGCTTCCATGCTATAAACATAGTCACGCCCAGGGAGTAGATTGTAATCTAATGGCCGTTGAATTACCATCATGTTCAAGTGAACGGTTTCCTTTTCAAAGTTATTGGCAACTTTAGAAGGATCCCTAATGGTCGACTGGTTCCCTTGTTAAAGCTTGAAAAATTTTGTGTCTCAGGCAGAAGCGATGGTGAACCAAGCGCTTTCCAAGTAGTTGAGGGAAGGATAATCTTGCCAAACAAAATCATTTTGTAAACTTGTACTATGATCTGGAATGGTACATTAGATGGAAGGTGGGGTCTTGCTAGTTGATTCCAATCGAAGGAAACTATTGGACTGCTTGGAGGTGGTACTGGATAAATGGTTGGATGAACCCCTTGAACTGGGGGATTTTCCTCCTATTGTAAAGGAACAGGTGGATTGTCCCTAGGTTCATCAAACTCTGTATTAACAAAAAGAATTTGGACAGTATTGTTCTCATTCTCTTTGGAAATTGTATCATCTAAAGGTGGACCTTCTGAAGGCAATACTGGGTCAACTACCATCTTGACCTATTGACTTTGGTCTAATATGGACTCAGAAGGTTTACTTTCAATAATAGGCACTTCGACCGATGATTGAGTTACATTAGTTGGGTTTTCAACTAGTGATGGACTTGGTAAGAGTTTCTTGTATCCAGGTGGGAGTCACTGCGGTGATGCAGGACGGTTATCCAAAACACTTTTGGCTTTGTCCATAAAAGGACATCGGTGAAGAGCATGATCACCCTCACATAACCTACATGGAAATCTAACCTTTCCTTTCTGTCCATTGACTTCATTTTCATTATTTGATGGTGTGCTGTCAACATGGTCGCCAGAGGTTGATGACATTGTATGGTGTGAACGGGGGGGACCATTCTCTCAAGATCCGCGGAATGCAAGGACAATCCCGATGAAGGTGGTCTCCCTTGCAAATTATGCATGGACATCTATGCTTGGAAAGTTTGGTGTGTGGATTTTCACTAGATGATTCATCGTTGCCCCCCTGCTTAGCTGATTTCTTTTTCTTATTCTCCTTCCCTTTCTTCTTCTTCTCAGCCACTTGGTTTTTAGTATCACTAGTTTCACCAAGCGAAGAGGAAGAAGGGGAGGGAGAAACAAATGAAGTAGAAGGTGAAGGGACAACTTTAGTATCATCTGGTTGCCGATTCAGTTGTTGAGGAATCATTGTATTTTGAATGACAGAAGTTGAAAATAGCCATACTGGCAGGCCAATTGTGATTCCCGGAAGGGACATTGTAGCCATATACGGAGTACCAATATCTCCCCAAGAAGATAAAGGACTAGGATTCCCCCCATGATGGATATCTTGATTGGTGGACTCCATTACCTCAACCTAAGATCAATGAAGGAACAGGGATGTTATTCCAAATCAAATAAATTTGAATGATGCTTTGACACAACCTTGCTTTTTCAATCTTTAAGAGTCGAGAAAAAGCTAAAGCTGACTCTAGTCGCCTTAGATTTTTAATGAGCCTAAAGTTACAAGTGCTTAGATGGACCTTTTCTTTTAAGGAGTCGAAAAGGAACGAAAGTGACTACTCTGGAAATCTAGACAGAGGGATTACCGAACCAATCACAAAACTGCGAAATACACCTTGGTGGTAAATTAAAGAGAAATTACCAAGGACTTATGTACGACACTCAATCTTCCCGAATTCTGTGTTCAGTGCATTGCGATTGATAGGGCGGCAAACACGACTTCCAATGGATAAAGTATATCAGCCTATTGTGGACTCCCAATATATACCCGAAAGTATGGGGAGCACAAGTCTATACTATCCCTTGTCATATCAAAGAGGAGGAATCACCCAACCTTTGATGAAAATGATAGTCATAAGGTTTTACGACATCGGAACACGTCTCTATCCTAGACCTCTAGATGTGTTGCGTTAGGTTCCACAACGTTGTTAAGTTCATTGAGATTTATTTCAGAGTTGATCTTGCTTAGAAGTTTGCCTTTCAAGGTTCACTGCGTGTAGATGTAAAATTCCTAAATATGTAATCTAAAATGATAAACAATCGTTTATTTTCTTTTAGCAATGAAACTCCTAGCTATTAAAGAAAGAATATAACGATTCTTTTAATAGAGAGCAGAGAGCACACACTAAATTCACTTTTCCTAAATCATTCTCCGCATGTTGTATAAATGCAAATGGAAATGCATGTATTTGTTTTTCCTTTTGTTAATGTGAGAATGCCAAAAAAGGAAAACTAAGTATAGATCTGAACTATTTTCTTCAAAGCGACACTTTGACAATTTATTTTTCAAAATGAAAGAAAGACTAAAATGACACTTTCCAATTATGAATAGAAAACTTCTTTCAACACTTTAAATATTAACAATTCAAATCAAATACAATGGAAAAAGTAAAATCGACTATCTAGAAGAGGAAGACTTTACGACACTCTTCATTTTGACTCAAAATGATAGTTACGACACTTCTTTGCATCAAAACGATAATTCGATTACGCTACTTTTGAAAAATAAGGACTGTAAATGATAGGTAAATACATAAAAAAAATTACAAATCCCTATTAACGGAGGCTGAACAATGTAAAAGAAAGAGGCTTCAGGAATGAGATACTGATCATAAACAACAAAACAACTGAATAGAGCTGAAAACAAGGAGGAAAAAAACAAATTTCAAAGAGAGAAATAGTAGCACTCAGTCATCACACCTGTCCTTCAGGGAAACAGGGATGGATCTCACCTGCGAAACACAGGAGGTGCGATGCACATCGGATACTAGTTACAAACAGTGCGATGGGCTAGGGAGTGAAACTGAGTTGGGTTTTTGCTCACAATTTGTAGCTAAGTTTAGTGATTTAAGCTGAGCTATGAGGGATAGTAAAAAAAAAGTATAGGGGTATGACCTTAGGAGGTTATTGAGCTACCAAAAGGGCATTTAGGATGCTTGTAAGTCAGATGTTTAGTTCATAAACGAACTCGGAGATTGACTGAAGCAGCATTCATCTACATTGCACTTGCACAACAAAAGTAGTTTGAAGGCTATCTGGCTAACTTCAGGCTCTGTCTATAGTTTATAAATCAAACAACAATAAAAATAAATAAACTATTTTCTCCCCAGCAGAGTCGCCATTTTGTTTCTAGGAAAACTAGTGTCTTTTCAATCTGATAGTCCCACTAAGATGGGTAGCTATCTTAGAAACAAAAAATTAAAGCAATTTGTCATTTCCTTTATGTATGATAGACAAGAGAGAAGCAAAGAAGGCCAACTTGGATTTTCTGCTTGACTCCTTGCTCGATTTCTCTCTCCCTTGATGGAACTTGCAACTCTTCTCCTACTTGTCCCACATCAGAGAATACCTGTAGAGACAAAGTAATAAAACACCATCAAAGCATCTCGATCTATAATACCATAAAAAATGCAGAATAAGAAATACATTGACCATAAAATTGCATTCACAAATAACAAGATTCACAAATAAGCGATTATATGGAGGAAAACTCAAAGAACTTTATTAATAATAGAAGAGAGGATTACAGCCTAGCTGTCTGATCCAACATCATCCTCCCAGCATCAAAGCCCTCTTCACTTCATGAAAAGCAAGATCACCCAACAATACAATGCTTCTTCTCAAAGATAAACTAACAACACTTCTTTACAAATGACAAAATTCCAACCTTTAGATCTCTTAGATGAGGGATCCATTTATAGATATTTGCAGAGGTGTGAGTCAGCTATGGGTTTTTGATTAGTGTCATTCCACTTGTAGTTCTTGGTTCCACTTGGAGATTTCTTGGATCTCTTACTCATCCTTGGGTGAATTCAGAGAAGCAAGTGTCATAGAGGAAGTTTTTAGAAGATTCCACAAGCATCCACTTAGAAAGCTGCCTCATACATTTGTCCATTCTCGCTCATCGCAACCCACAGAAGGCTCTTTCAGTATGCATCATAGCTGGCTAGTGTAGGAGTGAGTATGCATCGCACTTTAACCAAGGAGCAGATAGTATGGTCCAGTTTAGCCAATTCTGAGTGGCTTTTTAGGTGGAACTTCTGGGAAATGATGTAATCAGTTGACCATGATCTTTTAGGATATGAAACAACACTTTTAGGGGTTAAAGAGCCCTTGGTTTATTGACATATATGATTGGGGTTGAAGTGCCCAAATATCTTTATAACACTATCTCAACTTGAATTTTCTAAGGAAATGATGTAATCAGTTGACCATGATCTTTTAGGGTATGAAACAACACTTTTAGGGATTAAAGAGCCCTTGGTTTATGGACATATACGATTGGGGCTGCAGTGCCCAAATATGTCTATAACACTATCTCAACTTGAATTTTCTAGTAGAAGAGTTTGACTAGGTTTTCCCATTTATAGGGATTTTAGTCTTAGAAGAGTGCATACATTTGGTGTCTTGATAATCATGTTTTTATTTTTATAATTTCTTGATGAAAGAATGATAAAATAAGAACAAAAGAAAGTTAATAAGAAAAAAAATATATCAAAAGTAATAATGAACATAAGAAAAATATATTTTCCTTTCTAATTTTCTAGCACACAAGAATCATGCTAGTGGACACCCCCCACCTACCCTTGTGATGTCAGCATGGGGGTTGATCCTCTATTCAAATCAAGCCATTGATTTTCTCATCAAATTTCAACCATTGATTAGATAGGGTTATATGTGTGTGTGTTGAAGCTTGTGTGTAGAAGGCTCCACTACCGTGTTAGCTTTGGGATCTCCTCCTTGATGGAAAGTCATAGATAAGTAGAAAGTATATATATATATATATATATATTTGTGTGTGTGTGTATGTATATATTTTCTCACATGTTAGGAGCATATGGTGGACCTGGGGTGTATATATATAAACTTATTTTTATGTGTTTTCTTCATGAACCTTATATATATTCACTTTTCGTACTCAATGGTGCGTGACTATGTGGTGACCGTTTAGGAATAGTTGTAGGTGTGCCATGTGGAAGTTGAGAAGGGAAAGGACCTCATGGTGGACATGGAACTGACCAGTGCATGTTGGTCAGGCTCAATAATTCATGAGTTATTGCCAAATAAGGGTGAAGCAAGCATGGTGTTCAATATTAAATTTAATGTGGAAGTTTTATTTAGTTTTTCAACTTTGTTACAATTGAAGAGCAGAGAGCCAGAGAGACTAAGATTCTCAAGGAATATATTTGCACTCATAGGTGAAAATTTGGCTTATGAGTAGTCAAATAAAGAAAATTTTGAGCATAACACAGTTGGCATGTTAGAAATGGGATTTGGAGGCATACAATTCCTAGAAATTAAGGAAAAACCTATAAGAGTTTTTACCACAAGATTTTTTGTTAAATTAAAAGTTTTAGAGGGCATAACTTGTTGCTCAAGTGTTATAATTTTGCAAGTGGGAAGTATACGAAAAGCTACTGACAAGTATAACATAATGGTGGTGACAAAATTTTGATTTGTGAAAGAATTTCAGGAATTTATCTAAAAAAAAGATATAGGTTCGAAAGGAAAGTGGCTCCATGAGAATTGAAGAAATAGAGAATATGAAAAAAATTAACAACATAGAAGAAGAAGTCAAGGAAAAATATATTAGTGTGGGGAATGTAGAAACATAATCAAATGGTCATGGTAGGAGCAGGGAAAAAAAAGATACCTGGAAGAGACATTTAGAAGGCTCAAGTTGGAGGTTCTCAATTTTAAAGTTGATAATGGAAAAATGATGAAGGAACAACAATAGCTCAATATCCAAATTATATCGAGTTTGAAAAAAATGAAGTAAGAATTATATGAGTAGTTGGAGACTAGACAAGGCCTGGAAGAGACATTGAGAAGGCTCAAGTTCAAGGTTCTCAATTTTAAAGCTGATAATGACAGAATGATGAAGGAACAAAAATAGCTCAATATCCAAATTATATCGAGTTTGAAAAAAATAAAGGAAGAATTAGATGAGTAGTTGGAGACTAGACAAAGGGGTGCCAAAAGTATGAGGAGAGCTAGAAGTGTTGAACCAAAACATTTGTATGTTGAAAGAAAGCTACATAAGTGGGATTACACTACCTCAGAATGAAGTAGTATCCCTAATATGTCATCAATGAGAAGGATCACAAAGAGGATGTATAATGGGAGAAATTTACATGGAGAATTGCGAAAGATTAAGCCACCTAAATTCAATGGAGAATATAAAGAGGATGAAGATGTCGAGGCTTAGCTATTAGAGATGTAGATGTGTCTACAATTGTTTAATTACCCTTCAAATTTGGAAGCTCATATTGTTAAGGTAGGCTTCACCTATGGTGGGAGGAGCTAAAGGAAGTAAAGTATTTGGATGAGAGGAAGTTGAAACGAAGGAAATATAAATAATACTTTCAAAATAAATATTTGTTTGAGTGCTACAATGAAAGGAATATGCAAGATTTTTTCATACTTAAGTTTGGAAACATGAATATGGAAGACTATGGCCAGAAGATCACAGAGTTATTAAGATATGTGAGCTTTATTAAGTATGATAAAGTCAAAATTCAAAGGTATGTCAATGGTCTATGCTTATTTTATGAAGATAGACTTAAATTTGATGAGCCAAAGACTTTGGAGGAAACCATGAGGATGGATGAGAATCTATACAAATGAAACAAGAAAAAATTAGTAGTGCAAAAAGCTTCGGATACTCAGAGGAAGGGTTTCATGGAAAAAAGAAAGAAAAGGTTTAAACCCTCACCTTTCAAGAATGGGTCATAGTTGCACTAACAATCATCTCTAGTTTTCAACAAAGACAAGGGTGGTGACTTCTCCAACAAGAGAACCCAATTTCATCCTATCAAATGTTGGGTTGTCAGGGATATCATTGTTTAAGGATTATCCTCATAAGGTTGGGATTCAGGCACAACATTCATATAGTAGATATAGGGGAGGATGTGAACAAGCACATGCCAAAGATCTATGTTGCATTGAATAACAAGTAGGTAGAGAACCAAGTGCACATAATTGAAATTAAAGGTAAGTTACATAATGAGCATATTATTATTTTGATTAACTATGGAGCCAGTCATAGTTATGTTGTTCCAAAATTGGTAGATAAATTTAATTTGGATAAGATCAAGAACCAAAAGGCATAATTGGTTGAATTAGATAAACATGTAAAGTGAATAGTTAAAATTCTAGAGAAAGAATGTCCAATTGATTTGAATGAACTCAATACTAGGGCCGAGTTTAATAATTTCTTTGGGATCATATGATTACATGATTAATGTGGATTAGTTGGATAAACATCATAAGTTTGGATTTATATAATAAATATTTTAATTGTATTTATGATGAAGGTCAACAAAGGTAGGTCCAACGGGTTCCCCAATTAGGTATGGATCCTAATTATCTTCTTGATTCAAAGGTCTTGTTTTAGCCATATTGGACCCTAGTCCCTAATAGGGCACAAATGTCACCCATAGGATTTCCATTAGGGGGGTATGGTGGGGGGGGGGGGGGGGGTGGGGAATGATTTTATGAGCGCCCCCTTGGCAAGGGCTTACAGGCGGAAATCTCAAGCAAAAAATAGATGAAAATTACCTTGTAAAATATTGTAATTTCGTAGTCAATATGGGCCATACAATAGGCAAAATATCTAATGGTAGATGTTATGTTAATTTAGGGTTTTTTCCATAGAAGGAAACCCTTGGTTTATAATCCAAATTGGATCCATAAAATACTGTCTTGAAACAAATCTTTAAAGAATCCAAAACAACATCAAAAACACCCTGAACCAGTGGCAATGGTAGCCAGCGTGGAACGATGAGGACCTTAGTCAAAGCGCGCTGACCGAGGCCCATGGAGACTACGCAGGAGGTCAAAGTAGCTCCTCGGAGCCCCAGATCGAGAAAAGGAGGTGATTTTCAATGCGCGATTGTTGGGCGAACAGGGCCAAAATGGAGGAGCCTTAAGCACTCAGTCGCGTTGGGAGACGGAGAACCACGGGTGGAGAAATGAAAAGCACTAACGTACGAAGGCAGGACCTGCGCTCTAGAAAAATCGGTGGTATTGATCAGGGTGCCCTCAAACAGTAAACGGTTTTTGGAGGAAGCGGAGCGATCCCACTCAACGATCGACCCGTGGCGGCGTAGGTGAGAGAAAATAGCCGTTGATCACGCGCTATCGGTCGAGCAAGTAAACTGTGCAGGACGTACGTATGACATTGGATTTGGAGGAGCCTAGATTGGATAGCTGAGATTGTGCCCGATGGAGGAAGCAAAATCGATAGGGAATTAAGCCACGTTCTAAAGGGATTTGGAATCCGTTTGATTGCCATGGTGGAGGAAGAATGCATCCACGATGTAACTAAAGAAATGAACCGACAAGCAGGCTGGTGCTGTTCAGATGAGGACACGTGGCTATTTCCTGAACATTCATGCTGACGCTAAATAGGGAACTCCAAGCGCAACTGCAGAAGGCGAATCGACAGAGGCAGAAGAGGAACCAAACAGGCGTGGAAACGAGTGGCTAAAAGCCATGAATAGAGTCAAGTCAGAAAAAAGTCCAAGAGATGAATGAAAAAGACCAGAATCCCGAGAGGAGGATGAAATACATAAAGAAGAAGGCAATAAAGCAAGAGAAAAGCAGGAAGAGATAGAGGGCTGAGCTGACTGGTGGTAGCATCAAGCACCAGAGCTTGAGAGATTCAAGCCATCCCATAGAGGAATCTGTCCGGATCAAGCATCACATTTGGCTCCCTCCACTGTAGACCAGAAGGTCACAGAGCTGGTAGGAAGAAGAAGAGACTGTGTACTCCAGTGGCTTGGGGAATCCAAGAACCACCTTGCCAAGCAAAACCTGCTTCAGGAGAACTGACATTGAGTCCCTGCATTGTAATTCTCTATTTAAAGACACAATAAAACAAGGCCACCACGGAAAGCTGGACCAAAGACGTAGCCCTGGAGAATAAGGTGAACTCCTTATTAAAATTGCTTGTGTCTTTGTGGTTGCTTACTGTATTTCTCTGTTGTTTTTCCATTTGAAATGTTTGTGTATGGGAAATCTGATCAATCTGTTTCTTAAATAACACATAACACACACTAGCACATGAGTCTGTAATACCTTTTGTTTAATAAAACTTTAACTAATGTCACTCATAGGGTGAATATCAGATCAAGTGGTATCAGAGCTCTAGGCTATAAGGTTAGACAAGATTGTGTTGGTTTAGTTGTGAATGCTCACTAGATCAAAGCTCAAATTAAGAGAAGGAGAGTTGGTGGAAACTAATCCTGAAATTGGGAGAGTCTATTCTTGAAAGAAAATGTTAGCAGAAGGTTCTATAGGGCCAGAACCTCAATTCATAGAAAGTTTCCTAGCTATAAAGTCTATGCTAGAAGAAATGTATAGGGATTTTAGAAAGCATAAGGATGAAGATTCATTAGGCTCTAAACAAGATAAAGAAGAAGATGAATCTCATTCCCATGACAACTCAAAAGGGAAAGGGAAAGAAGAAAGCTTTCCCACACCTCCTAATAGCCCTGTGCATAATAAGAAAGCATCTTTGATTAAACTAGATGTTAAATTTGATTTGCCTATATATGATGGAGAGCTAAATGCTGAAAAGTTGGACAATTGGATTAGACAAATTGATGTATATTGCAAGGTATAGAAAATAGATTCGGACAAGAGTAAGATTCAGCTGGCAAGCCTACGCCTAGGAGGCACTACCTTGGTTTGGTGGGAAGGTAGAACCCAGGATGATATGAAGAAGCATGGTAAGACCATCTTTGTCTGGAGTGAATTTGTTGGTGCAATCAAAAAATAGTTCTATCCATTGGCCCACGTGCAACAAGCCATGATGAGTTGGCAAACTCTTCGACAGTTGAAAGGGAAAAGTGTGCAAGGGTATACTCAAGAGTTCAGAAAGAGAGCATTGATGTTGGGTATCTCATTAAACTCACCAGAAACTCTTTTGAAGTACATTGGTGGTCTACACAGCTACATGAGGTATATCATCCTCATGTTTAATCCCACTAGTATAGATGAGGTATCTATACAAGCTACTCATCTAGAAGCTAGAGGAAAGAATGGAAATCCAGAAGTTGGGGGACCATCCCAAGCCACTGTAAGCAAGAGCAAGGAGAAAGAAAGCAGAAGTGGAAAGAAAGGAAGGTTAACACTGCACAGAAAAACAAAGCTTCATGTACTCACTATAAAAAGGATGGGCATGATGATGAGCACTATTGGATTCTACATCCAGGCCTGAGACCTAAGAAGTCTGAGGGCAAGAAGAAGAAGATTGTTGCAGCTATTCAGAAAGATTTGGAGTCAGACTCGGGAGATGAAACAGTCATTGTAGCTGAAGGTATAAAAGGTAAACATTCTTAAGCGTCTACTAGTAATTCTACTCAATCTGTTGTTGAGGAAGAACATGAGAGAAAAATACATGAGCTTTTCCATATTCGAGTTGTTTCCAAAAATAAAAAGATTGAGACTTTGTTTGATAGTGGCTCACAAGTAAATATAATTTCTGAAGTAATTGTAAAGAAATTGGGATTAGCAACTACACCTCATAAGAAACCATACCCATTAGGATGGTTGAATGATAAAGCAGAACTACAAGTGACTAGACAATGAAACTCAAGTTTTCTTTTGGGTCAGCATTTGTAGATGAGGTTGAGTTAGATGTAATTCCTTTGGATATATGTGGAATTGTTTTAGGAAGTCCTTACTTGTATGATAGAAAGGATATTCTCTATAGAGTTGAGAACAAGTATCTACTTGTTAAAGGTGGAATCGAATACTTTGTAAGAGCTCATAAGCTCAACAATAATTATACTCTCATAAACTCAGGACGTATGAAAAGAATGATAAATTCATGCAAACTGTTCCTATTGATGGTTGTAAAGGAAAAGAAACCTAATAAAACCAATGTAATTGAGGGCTGTAATGTTGATCAGCAAGCTGATATAGAAAATATTGTTTTAGAGTAATGATGTCTTGTTCCAAGAACCTAAAGGTCTACCACCCAAAAAGGGAATAGTACATGATATTATTTTGCAGCAAGATGTTCCACTACCTAACATTGTGATGTGCAGGTTGTCTCCTTTAGAGAATGCTAAAATCAAAAGGCAGGTGTAGGAGTTGCTCGAGAAAGGGTTCATCAGGCCTAACACATCACCATGTGAGTCACCAATCATTTTGGTGAGAAGGAAAGATGGTTCGTGCAGAATGTGCATTGACTATTGAGCACTGAATATGATAACAATAAAAAATCGTTATCCCCTTCCTCGCATAGATGATCTTTTAGATTAACTGAAGGAAGTTGTTTCTTTCACCAAGCTGGATTTGCATAGTGGATACCATCAGGTCAGAGTTGCAAAGCAAGATGCATGGAAGACTGCTTTCAAAACAAAATAGGGATTGTATGAATGCCTGTTTATGCCTTTGGCTTGACCAATGCCCCTGCTAAATTCATGAGATTAATGAATGATGTACTCAGAAATTTTCTTGATGATTTTGTTATTCTATATATGGATGACATTCTGATTTTTAATAAAACGTGGGAAGAACATTTAAGGTATGTTAAGCAGACATTAGATGTTTTGAAAAGAGAAAAACTTTATGTTAAAATCTCCAAATGTGAATTTGGCAAAACCTCTCTAAATTATTTGGGTCAGATAGTAGGGGGAGGTGAATTGAAAATAGATCCCTCTAAAGTGGCAGTCATTGTAAATTGGCCTAAACCCAAGTCTACTACAGAAGTGCGAAGCTTCCTAGGAGCAGCACAATATTGGAGGAAGTTCATTTCAAATTTTTCCTCAATTACAGCTCCCTTACATGCCTTGACAGGATTGAACAAGGTGTTTCAGTGGGGAGGAAAACAACAGAAAGCCTTCAACACCTTGAAAGAAAATATTAGTACGTCACCTGTACTAGCACTGCCAGGCCTACAAAGACTATTTGAGATCCAAACTAATGCCAGTGATAATGCCATGGGAGAAGTGTTGACACAACACGGTAAAACCATATGTTATCATTCTGATACTTTTAATCCTGCAGTAGTTAACTATCCTACATATGATAAAGAATTGTATGCATTAGTTTAGAGTGTGAAAAAGTGGAAACATTACTTAATGGGCAAAGAAACAATAATACAAAATGATCATCAACCACTTCAATATCTATACTCCAAAACTAAGTTGCAGCAATCAAGACATTATATATGGATGGGTTTTCTACAACAGTTTCATTTAGTCATCAGATATAAAAAGGGCATACATAACAAGGTTGCAAACATGTTATCTAGACCCATTATAAATGCATCTACCATACTTAAGCATAATTATGTGCTACATGAAAGCTACATAGAACAATATGCTCAGGATATGGATTTTAAATATGTATCTGCAACTTTGTGTGAAGGCAAAAGAATAGAAGAATTGGACTATCACATGAAGGACCGACTCTTATGTCATTGTGGGAAACTCTGCATTCCACAAACTAAGAGAGTAAAGATAATTAGGGAAGCACACACTTCTCTGATATCAGGTCACTTTGGGGTAAGTAAAACAATTGCACAACTGCAAAGGTTCTACTATTGGCCAAGAATGAGTGAGATAGTTTCTAGATATGTAAAAGGATGTGCTATGTGTGCTAAAAGCAATTCTAGCAATAGAAAACTAGGCTTGTACACTCCATTGCCAGTTCCTTCTCACCCTTGGGAAAGCATTTCCATGGATTTTGTTGGGGGACTGCCTAAATCTAGGAAAGGTCATGATTATCTATATGTTGTTGTGGATAGGTTCAAGAAAATGTGTATTTTGATATCCTGTAGTAAACAGATTACAACTGAACAAACTGCAAAATTGCTCTTTGAACATGTATGGGTTCATTTTGGATTACCCACTTCTATTGTGTCTGATCGAGACACCCAATTTGTGGGGAAGTTTTGGTTAGTATGTGGGAACTAATGGACACCAAATTAAAGAAAAGTACAGCTTTTCATCCACAAATAGATGGCCAGATAGAAGTAGTTAACAGGATGGTGATCTAATTACTCATAGGATATTGCAGCAAACACGCTAAGCTTTGGGATGAACACTTGTGTTATGTGCAGCATGCTTACAATAGAGCCAAGCACTCTTCTACACAGAGATCTCCTTTTGAGACCTGTTTTGGTTTCATACCAAGGTCTCGTTTGGATTTTTTCTTTGGTAAAGATACCATGGTTGATAGACACAGTGATGTGGACAAGGCAACTAGGTTCATTGAATAGATCCAGGAGATCCCCCAGGCAGTACAAGAACAGATGGAAAAGAGCCAAGCCAAGTACAAGGCTAGGCACAATAAGCATCGGATGGAGCATAGTTTTCAGGTTGGAGACCAAGTCTGGCTGTATATCAGGAAAGATAGGATGCAAGGTGAAAGTAAATAGCTAAAACTTATCAGGTATGGACCCTTCAGGATACTTGAGAAGATTTGTGAAAATGCTTTTCGCCTTGATCTACCAGCTTACATGCACATCTACTCAGTCGTGAACGCAGATTACTTGAGGTTGTTTGAACCTTCAATGCTTGAGGACCTTGAAGAGCAGAGTCAATTACCTTCTGTTGATGACCTACTACCTGAATATCTTAATGAATTATGGGAAGACACAGTGCTGGATAGGAAGGTAGGGATGACGCACAGTGGACAAGTGGAATACCTCACGATTGAGCTTAAAGGTTCAAAACCAAGAAATGTGAAGTGGATTGAGATTAGGAAAGTGAGACAGCAGTTTTCTGACTTAGTCGATGCTTGAAAACCAACTTTTGGTGGTCCAAAAGCTCTTTCAGTGGGAAGGCCATGATCCAAATTGGATACATAAAAGACTGCCCCAAAAAAAATCTTTAAAGAATCCAAAACAACATCAATAAGACCCTGAACTAGTGGAAATGGCAGCCAACATGGAAGGACGAGGACCTTAGTCAAAGCGTGCTGACCAAGGCCCATGGAGACTGCACAGGAGGTCAAAGTAGCTCCTAGGAGCCCTGGATCGGGAAAAGGAGGTGATTTTCGATGCATGATTAGCTGGCCAAATAGGGCCAAAATGGAGGATCCTTAAGCACTCGGTCACTTTGGGAGCGGAGAACCGCGGGTGGAGAAACGAAAAGCACTAATGTACGAAGGAGGGACCTATGCTATGGAAAGACCAACAATATTGATTAGGGCGCCCTCAAACAGTAAACGGTTTTTGGAGGAAGCAGAGCGATCACAGTCAACGATCAATGTGTGGTGGCGGAGGTGAGAGAAAACCACCATTGATCGCATGCTATCAGTCGAGCAAGTCAACCACGTGGGATGTGCGTATGACATTAGATCTGGATGAGCCCAGATCGGATGGCTGAGATTGTGCTAGATGGAGGAAGCGGAATCGATACAGAATTAAGCCATGTTCTAAAGGGATTTGGAATCCATTTGACCACCATGGTGGAGGAAGAACGCATCCATGACATAAATGAAGAAATGAACCAACGAGTAGGCTGGTGTTGCTCATATGAGGACACGTGGCCACTCCCTGAGCGTTCATGCTGACATAGAAAAGGGAACTCCAAGCACAACTACAGAAGGTGAATCGACAGAGGCGGAAGAGGAGCCAAACAGGTGTGGAAATGAATTGCCAAAAGCCATGAATAGAGTCAAGTTAGAAAAAGTCTGAGAGACGAAGGAAAAAGACCAGAATCCGAGAGGAGGATGGAATACACAGAGAAGAAGGTAGTAAAGCAAGAGAAAAGTAGGAAGAGACAGAGGGCTGAGTTGACCAGTGGTAGCATCAAGCACCAGAGCTTGAGAGATTCAAGCCATCCCATAGAAGAATCCGCTCAGATCGAGCATCTCATTTGGCTCCTTCCACTGTAGACCAGAAGGTCACGAAGCTGGTTGGAAGAAGGAGAGACTATGTACTCCAGTGGCTTGGGGAATCCAAGAACCACCTTTCCAAGCAAAACCTGCTTCAGGAGAACTGACATTGATTCACTGCATTGTAATTCTCTATTTAAAGACACAATAAAGCAAGGCCACCATTGAAAGCTGGAACAGAGACGTAGCCGTGGAGAATAGGGTGAACTCCTAATTAAAATTGCTTGTGTCTTTGTGGTTTCTTACTGTATTTCTCTGTTGTTTTTCCATTTGAAATGTTTGTGTATGGGCAGCTTAATCGATCCGTTGCTTAAATAAGATAGAACACACACCATCACATGAGTCTGTAATACCTTTTGTTTAATAAAACTTTAACTGATGTCACTCATAGGGTGAATATCAGATCAGTTTATATGAGGGAATTGTATTGCGACTATGTATTATTATTTTGTGTGAGAAATAGAGAGGAAATTGTATAAGAGCGAAGATGAAATTACAATGAATTTTTTGTAGGTTGTATCCCTTTATTTTGTTGGATAATATAAAAGGAACAAGCCGGGAAGTCCTGGTTACCAGGTGCAAGCCGCGGAAGTGATGATTGATGCTATGTGATTCGTTCTCCACATTTCACTAGTTTCAATCCCACTTCTTCACCCCTGTGAGCATCGCCCGATGCAATGAGTGCTAAGTGAACTATTCAAAAATCATGAGAAATTAGTCAGTTACGACTACCTCTCATGGAAATTGTCATACGTGAATGACTTTAAAAGTAACGCAGTTGAATCCCAAAATGATATCTAATAAACGGAACACTTGACTATTTCTCCATGGATGTAGCCCAAATTGAGTGAACTATGTACATCTGTGTCTCTTTTATTTTATGATTTTTTGTGTTTGTGATTTCACAATATCTCACGTGTTCCATTACTTTGTTGATTAATTATCATCATCCTAGACCGATATCTATGAGAGAGATATCAATTTTGTAGTTAAAGAAGGATTTTAAAAAGGGATGCCAAATATTAGTAACTCATTTGGAGGAATTCAATAGATATAAACGAACTATGATTGTCCTATTATGAAAGAATATGATGATGTATTTGTTCATATGCCAGGATTACCTCCAAGGAGAGACATAGATTTCTCCATTGATTTGGTACCTAGAGTTGCTCTGGCTTCTAAAGAGCCTTCTAGAGTGAGTACTCTAGAGCTTAGAGAACTATAGATGTAGTTGAAAATGTTCTTAAATGAGTGGTATATACAACCCATTTTATTAGCATGGGGTTCCCTATTCTTGTCTGTTAAGAAAAAGGATAAAAAATTGCAATTATGTATGGATTTTTTATATCAAAACAAATGACCATTAAGAATAAATATACATTTTCGAAGACAGATGATTTTTTTGATCAACTCCGAGGAGCTAAGGTGTTTTTCAAAATTGAATTGAGGTAAGGATATCACCAGTTGTGAATCAAGGAAGAAGATATCAGTCAGATAACTTTTTGAACTTGTTGTGGAGACACCAATTTTGCGGTGGTACCTTTTGGATTAATTAATGCATTTGGTGTTTTCATGTTCTTGATGAATGGTATATTTAGAGAATATTTGGATAAGTTCGTTATTTTTTTCTGGATGATATAATTTTTTATTCTAAATTAGAGGAGGAGCATGAACAAAATCGGAGGTTTGTCCTATAGGTGCTTTGGAACACTAGCTCTATGATAAGATCAGTAAGTGTTAATTTTAACAATAGAAAATTCATTATTTGGGCCACATCATTTCTAAGGATGGGATATATTTGTAACCATAAAATATTAAGGCCATAGAAGAATGGCTAGCACCAAATAATGTTACAGAAGTCAACTCTGTTATGGGTTGATGCAGGTGCACCTAACCTAGGGTTGAATGTCTACTAAAGGAGTTAGTTTCCTAAGTTAAGATTTGGTTATTTATTGTATTTTACTCTAGTTTTAAGAGAAAATGAGAATTATTGTAAATCGGAGAATGTTCAAGAGTATTTTGGAAGAATTGAGATATTTGTGGGTTAGTTAGATCTTATCTAGAGATACAGGATTCTGTGAGAGTTTTTATGGATAATGAGAGATATTGTGGGAGTTAGTTTAGGATCTAGAACCTACTTTGGGTTTAGATCCACTTGTATAAATCTAGGTGAGTCCTTGAGGTGGGTAAGTGTGTAAGAAATGTGAGTGAGAGAGAGGAATGAGAGGCCAATGAGTAGGCCAATAATTCCCTTGTAAATATATTATTTCTTTAATGAAATATTTCTGAGATTTTATGTGCATACATATTGTGTGGTTTTCATTTTTATATTTTGTGTGTATTTTTATTTGCAGGCCCTATGGCCTATGTCATCATTTTTGGCGTTGACGATGAAGAATTTGAGAAAGAGATTGTTGAGTTGAAGGCATGAATTGACGTGTTGATGGAGTTTCTATAAAATCAAAAATATTGATGGATAATGAATAAGACATCTAGATGACCAATCAAGTGGTTGATCGCAAGGAGACAAAAACACAAGTTGAAAGTTTTGATAAGGGAAGTAGAAAAACTCCAAATAACCAAGATGAATGTATGCACTTGTGAACTAGAACAAGGACTGATGCATGATGAGGTTGATGATGAGGAGGAGTTTTATCAATTTATGAAGACATATGGTTGAGGGATGATGAATTTATTTTACCTGGGGAGTCTGATCTAGGTCCATCTAACCTAGGGTTGAATACTTACTAAAGGAGTTAGTTTCATAAGTTAGGATTTAATTATTTATTGTATTTTCCTATAGTTTTAAGAGAGAATGAGATTTTTTGGAAATAGGAGAAGGTTCGAGAATATTTTGGAAGAGTTGATATATTTGTTGGTTAGTTAGATCTTATCTATAGATAAGGGATTACGTGATATTTTTTTACGGATCATGAGAGATATTGTGGGAGTTAGTTTAGGATATAGAACCTACCTTAGGTTCAAATCCACTTGTATAAATCTAGGTGAGCCCATGAGGCATGTGAGTGTGTAAGAAATGTGAGTGAGAGAGAGGAATGAGAGGCATCATGGGCCTAACTAGTTATTAGAGAAGATTCATTGAAGGATTTTCCATGATCTTCCATCCCATCACTTCATTGCAAAGGAAATGTGCTAATTTTCACTGAGTGTGAGGAAGCCTTTTAGTGCTTAAAGGGTTTTTTAAACATTTCTCTGTTATTAAATATTGCAGATCTGAATGAGGATTTCCTTGTATGCATTGATGCAAATAGAGAAGGTCTAGGAGGAGTGGTTATGCAGAATGGGAACATGGTGTGTTATGAGCCAAAAAGTTGAAGTAACATGAAAAGAATTACGTTTCACATGACTTTGAATTGGTAGCTATAATTTACTCTCTTAAGATGCAGATACATGATCTCAAGGGTTGGAGATTTGAGTGGAAGAATGATCACTACAATT
Organism: Pinus taeda; assembly: GCA_000404065.3. Classification (NCBI taxonomy): domain Eukaryota; kingdom Viridiplantae; phylum Streptophyta; class Pinopsida; order Pinales; family Pinaceae; genus Pinus; species Pinus taeda. The sequence goes on along the minus strand of APFE031710287.1, from coordinate 1,797 downwards.
TGTGTATTTTGTTTGAATAACCAAATCTGAATTCTCGACAAATTAGGTGTCTAGAGTTGATAGATAAATATCATTTTGAGATTAGGTACATTAAAGGAAAGGAGAACAAGGTGGAAGATACTATTAGCTAGAGAGTGCACCTAATACATTTTTCATCAATGAGAACATGTAAAACAAATATTTTGACAAAAAATTTGGAAGATGGGAACTTAGATCAATAGTATTTGTCCATCAAGGATAATTTTCAACAAGAAGTGAAGAAACCAAATTATCTAGACTACGAGTCAAGAGAAGATGGAGTTATTCTATATAAAGGTTGTGTATATTTTCTAGATGTCTAAGAAGTGAAGAAGTTGATTTTAAAAGAGATGCATTAGGTCCCTTATTCAAGACACCCATGATATTAGAAAACCACTACAATGAAAAAAATAGTATTTCTGGACTAGATTAAAGAGATGTGGCAAATTACAAAGTAGGATGTTTGGTGTGTCAAAGAGCCAATGCTGAGAACAAGCACCTAGTGGGCTTGTAGTAGGCCATACCCATTCCTGAGTGAAATAAAGTGGGATGTGGTGTTTATGGAATTTATTACTAATTTACCACAGAAAAAAAGGGCATGATGGTATTATGGTGATGGTGAATAAACTCACTAAAGTGGCTAACATAACTAATATTTTAATGAGGGAAGTTTCCAGGACACATGGTGTGCCTCAGGAAATTATTTTAGATAGAAATCTAAAGTTTACATTTAATTTTTATATGGGAATATTTAGGGGGTTAGTTACCAATTTGAATTTTGGTATTGTGTATCATCCATAGTATAATGGGAAACCTGACCAGGTTATTCAAGTAATTGAGGGTATGTTACAAATGTACATGATGGATAAGCCATATAAATGGGATGATTATCTACATGTGGTATATTTTTCATATAATAATGAATATCAAGGTTCATTAAAGATGAGTTTGTTTGAATTATTGTATGGAAGGAAGTGTCATAATCCCATGAGTTGGAGCAATTCGGTAGTCAATGTCATGGTTGGCCTAGAATTGCTTAGAGATATGGAAGATGTTAGGGTCCAATCCTAACCCCTTTATTAATCTAGTAAATCCCATAATCATTGTAAGTAGTTGACCAACATTATAGAAAAAGGACCATAATTAGTTATAATAGGCCATAACTAATAAATAAAGTGGTTAACCAACGTTATGTAACGAACCGTGAGTAGCTAGGGTTTTGGGTCTCAAGAAACTATATATTGTTGAAGATAGCATGGGAATTCAAGCTTTGTGTTATGTAATTGAGTTTTGCTCTACTCGAGGTTCCCCCTTGTTATCACTCAGAATTTTCTCAAGTTTAAAGAAAGAAATTTCTGAGGTAACCACAAACCAACTTTTGGGTACAGAGTCTAGCCAATCTGCACCTACAGAGGGCTCTCTCTTTAAAATTTAGCTTTGTTTTATAAGGTTCTAGGCTAGTTATGTAAGCTTTGGGATTTTGATCATGTTTGGTGGTGAAATTCAATAGAAGATGGGTAGAATTGAATATTTCAGGCCATTGGGCTAATGGAGTCAACAGAAGATGGCTCGACCAGATTTGGTTTTTCAGCAAAGGATGGCTTCACAGGGCAAGATAACTAAATAGGGAGCAAATGAGAACCTGACACGATGGATGGGCTCAAAAGGAAAGAAGGGTAATTAAGAATCCTTCCACATGTTCTGAGAAGAGGGAATTTAGATGATCACCAATAAAAAGCAATTAAGGATTTTTTACTAAATGATCTAAATGATAACTAA
>APFE031710285.1:69828-95047 GCA_000404065.3 Pinus taeda | reverse complement strand
TGAGATTATTAATTGCATGAAGAAGTTGGGTGAAGAGATAAAAGAAGTTACTTTAGTTGAAAAGGTTTTAAGATCCTTGTATACTAAGTTTGAATCAAAAGTTTCTGCCATAGAATAAAAGCAGGATCTTCAGAGTATCACAATGACATAGCTGCACAAAATCTTAACTGCTTTCGAAATGAGAAAAGGAGGCCCATCAGACATGAGAGAAGTCACATTCAAAGCTTCAGGAAGAGAAGAAATCAATGAATCAGGACATATTTCAAAAGAAGAGGAAGAAGCAAAATTTGTCAAGAACCTTCAATAGGGTTCTAGAAAATTCAGAGGTAAACTACCTTTCAAATGTTTTGCTTGTGGAAGAGTCGGTCACTATGCTGCCAAATGTCCTCATAAAGATAAGCTTGATAAAGGTAAGGAATCAACAAAATGGAATAGAAGACAAAGTGTAAGTAAGAAGAGCTACTATAAGCATGAAGATAGTGATGGTTTATCAAATAGTGATGAAGATAATAATGACTATAGACTTCTGATGGCTTTTGAAGATATGATTTCTTGGATGCTTTAGATGAAGACAATCTTTATGAAGAAATCTCTAAACTCAAAATCCATTTAGAAGAAAATAATATGATTATAGATACTCTAACATTCCAACGTGTTGAAAGAGAAAAACATAATGAAAAACTAGAATGTGAAATTGTGGGTCTAAGGAAAGATATTGAGAAAACAAAAGCTCTCAATCTCAGATTTGCTAAAGGATCAGAAAATTTAGATGAAAATATCAAGGTGCAACATTCTCCTCTGATAAAGATAGGTCTTGGATATACTAAAGAAGAATCTCAAGCATAGAAGCCGTCAACCTCCACTAAAAGCTATCTTGATGCAACAAAGAGCAGTGAACAATTTGAAAATTGCCAACAAAGGCATAAAACAGTTCACCAAGTAAATCAAGTTCAATCTACTTCAAGGATGAACATATGTTACAACCAACCTCAGGTACATCATACTCAATTTTCTTCAAGAATGAATGTCAATGGAAACTACAATCACCAGGTTAGTAGATTCGATAATTGCAGGAACTTCTTTAATGGCCAATGTTTTTCATGTCATAACTTTGGACACAAAGCTACTCAATATGTTGGCTACAAGACCATCATGATTAGAGAAGAAAGAAATCAAAGGAATGTGATAGGGATCATGAAAAGGACCTACAATAACTTTTCGCTTCTTGAAAATGAAATAGAATGCTCTATCTGTAACAACTTCGGTCATGAATATTCTGAATGCATGAGTAAATTTCGGGAAACATATTAGAAGGAGAAAACTTCATTGAGTCCCAAAATATGGAGAAAGAAAGAACCACAAACATAAAGATGTGGTATAGCCTTATATGCAGAAGGACAAGAAAATTAGTGGTACATCGACAGTGGATGCTCAAAACACATGAAAGATGATAATGAAAAACTTCAGTCATACAATGCCTTAGGAAAGGAAAAGAAGGTCTCATTTGGAAATGACACTCCTGTTGTCATAAAAGGAAAAGGTTCTATTCTCTTAAAAGAAAAGGTTAAAGCTGGGAATTTTATGTATGTTGATGGTCTAAAGCATAACCAATTGAGTGTCAGTCAGATGTGTGATCAAGGAAATTAGGTAGTATTTCGATCAAATGGATGTGTTTTTCATGAGCTTGATACAGGAGAAACCATGATCAAAGGCATAAGAACTCCAAACAAATTATACATACTCAAGGGAGGACAACAACAATGCTATCTAAGAAAAAATGATGGACACTGGCTATGGCACAGAAGATTGGGGCATCTACGCTTCCCACAAATAAGGAAAACATGCAAATTCTAGGTTGTTCGTGCTCTTCCTGATATCAACATTCTAGAAAATACATTATGAAAATCATGTCAATTTGGTAAGCAAACCAAAGCACATTTCCCTGAGAAGGAAGGATCAGCTAGTAAGCCTCTTGAACTTGTTCATACTGATTTATGTGGTCCATCAAGGAAAAAGTCACCTTGTGAGAAGAATAATTTTTATTGTTCATTGATGATTTTTCCAGAATGTGTTGGATAAGACTTCTAAAGAATAAATATGAAGCATTTGAAAAGTTCAAAGCCACAAAAGCTTTGGTTGAAAATGAATCAGATCGCAAAATCAAATGCCTTATACCTGATCGAGGAGGGGAATTTACCTCGGATAAATTATTCGACTTTTGTGAAGAACATGGAATAAAAAGAGAATTCTCCACCACAAGGACTCAGCAAAATGGAGTGGTAGAAAGGATGAACAGAACTGTTCAACAAATGGTTCATGCCATGCTAGATGAGTCTGGAACTCTTGCAACCTTTTGGGGTGAAGCTGCATTTGCTGCCATCACTATCCTCAAAGAAGCAAACGTTCGGGTAAAAAACACTCAAAATCCACATGAACTTTGGCATGGTAAGACTCCTACTATAAAATACTTCAAAGTTTTGGAAGAAAATGTTACATCAAAAGTACTGATGAAAAACATGGCAAGTTTGAACCTAGAGCATATGAAGGCACTCTCCTTGGTTACTCTTCCTGAAGTAAAGGATATAAGTGTTATAATAAAAGACTTGGGAAAATTATTGAAAGTATTGATGTTGTGGTTGATGAAGTAGGCAAAAATCCAAAGTAGGTAAAAATCGAAGAGTGTGAAGAAGATGAGGATTATCCTTCCACATCAAATCAGACTAATTTTGAAGAAGAAGAAACCAATGAAGCACCAGAAGAACAGATTATGGCAGAAGAAAAGACTCCATCTAGGTATGTTCAAACGAATCATCTAGAGACTCAAATTTTGGGATAGAAAGAGGCAGGTGTGTAGACAAGAAGAACTATTACAAAAGCTTCAAGATATCTAGCATTGCTTTCCTGCATCGAACCTCAAAATGTAAATGAAGCATGCAAAGATGAATGTTGGGTCAAGGCCATGAATGAAGAACTTGAGCAAATTGAAAATAATAATACTTGGGAATTAGTTCCTAGACCTCATGATAAGAATATCACAGGAACCAAATGGATATTTAAAAACAAGCTGAATGAAAATGGTCAAGTTATTAGAAACAAGGTCAAACTTGTTTGTAAAGGATATGCTCAACAAGAAGGTATAGATTTTGAAGAAACTTTTTCACCTATTGCTAGACTTCAAGCCATAATAATGTTCCTTTCTCTTTCTAACTTTCAGAAATTCAAAGTATACCAAATGGATGTAAAATCTACCTTTCTTAATGGAGGCTTAGAAGAAGAAGTATATATTGAGCAACCAGACGTATTCATTCTTGGAAATGATCCAAAACTTGTATGCCGACTCAAAAAGGCTCTCCATGGTCTAAAACAAGCTCCACGGGCCTGGTATTACCGTCTTGACAAATACCTCCATCAACAAGGTTTTTAAAAAGGATTAGCTAATAGCAATCTATATACAAAGATTGATAATGATAAATTGCTCATACTTGTAGTGTATGTTGATGATATCATTTTTGGTAGCGATGAAGAAGCCATGAGTCAAAAATTTGCCTTGGTAATGCAACAAGAATTTGAAATGTCCCTGCTTGGTGAGCTCACATATTTTCTCGGCCTACAAGTTCAACAAAATAAAGATGGTATTTTTCTATCACAAACCAAGTATCTCAAGTAGATCTTAAAAAAATATGGCATGGAAGATTCTAAACCAGTATGTACCCCCATGGTAACAGGATGCAGTCTCAGCTCAAATGATGAATCAACAATAATACATCAATCAACCTACAGGTCCATGATTGGCAGTTTGCTTTATCTAATAGGTACCCGACCAAACATCATGCATGCAGTGGGAATAGTTGGAAGATTCCAAGCACATCCAAAGGAATCACACCTTCAGGCAGTCAAAAGAATCTTCAAATATCTTCAAGGAACTCAGAATTTTGGTTTATGGTATCCTAGGGACACATATCTTACACTTCGTGCATATACATATGCAGATTGGGCAGGAAGCATGGATGACAAAAAAAGCACTAGTGGTGTTGCATTCTATATGGGTTCTAGATTAGTTTCTTGGTTAAGCAAGAAACAAAGTTCAATTGCATTATCTACAACTGAAGCATAATATGTGGCTGCTGCATCTTGCTGCACACAACTACTTTGGATGATGCAAACATTGCAAGACATTCAGATCACATGTACTCCACCCATCTCCATTCTATGTGATAATACAAGTGCAATCAGTGTTTCAAAGAATCCAGTCATGCATTCCAAGACCGAGCACATACCCATCAAATATCATTTTCTACATGAACAAGTGCTTGAACAAAAGGTCAAATTGGAGTATGTTCCCTCCAAAGAACAGGTTGCAGAAATATTCACCAAACCACTACCCAGAGAGACATTTGAATATCTCAGACAGAATCTGGGAGTAGTTGATGCATTATCTTACTGTTAAAAGTTATCTATTTCAAAGAAAAGTGGTTGTACGCGAGTTTCATGAAACGTATCTGCGTACATATGCCAGTTTCTATGGATACAGTTGCGTATATGTTAGTTTGAAGAAAAACAGTGGATGAAAGGAGTCTGATATGGGCCTGACAGTGATCATCTGGCACAGGTTCAGGGGGAGCATATACTTATAGTAATGCATTATTGGCATTATCTTAGAAGATCTTGGTACAACTTCACAGTTGTTTTTGATTCAAGTGGAATAGGTTCAGGGGGAGATCATGGTTGCTGGTCTGGATGGTGATTGACAGATGTTGCTGATGATAGTTGCTAATAACTATCATAGTCTTGTTTTAGATATTTGGTCTTTATGTCATGTATATCTTTTATTGTCAAGGTCATGAAATGACCTATTTTGTTTCCCCACTATGCATGGGATGGATGATGTAATGTTCCTGTTCTGACATGTATAAACATTTGGTATATACCCACTTGGTTGGGTGGAAGATTCAAACTTGGTATATCCCCACTTGGTTGGGAGATGGATGTATGTATGAGTCATTAGTGATAGGAAGGTCATTTATGATGTATGTATAGAGTCATATTTTTGTAGACCTTGCTTATATTCAAGGGGAGCATGGAAAACACACTTCAACATATCAGAGAATTCAACATGTACTCAGGGGGAGCATAACCCTTTGCCCTTGATGACAAAGGGGGAGAGTGACTTGGGGTTGCCATCACGTCCAAAGGGGGAGATTGTTGGCATTATGATGCAAATTTTGCACTATGACGTAGGTGTTGTCCTTAACGGAAATTCATACAGTTGACAGATCACAGTTCAGGTTCATAGAATGAAAGAGGTATACGCAGGTTCCCCATTGTCCAAGCCATGTGTACATGCGGGTTTGCAGACCAAAAGGCACGTATACTGCACACACGCACTTTCACAGAAGAAAAGGTGCGCACATGTTGGAAAACTTAGTTTTGATTTGTGGTATTTGGTCCATGGTATTTTGATCCATGGTATCTTGTACGAAATGTTGACCCTAGGTATTTGGTCCAAGGTATTGATTCCAAGTGGTTTTGGACCATGGTATTGAGTAAGACCTAAGACTATAAAAGGAGGAGAAGATCATTAAGTAAAGACACTCATGAATTGAATATCTAATGAAGAGCAAGATCTAAAATACAGGTTATTGGGTTATGGTGCACAACTAGATTTGAATCAAGGATGAACCTGAGCGCTTGATGAAGTATAAGTTCTATTGATGGGTCAAGATCTTAAGGCTTGAAGAGAAGTATCTTTGTGTGGTCTTGATATTTTATCTGAATAACTAGTGCATGTTGTAATCTATAAATATGATGATCTGGGTATAACTGATGTCTGGAATTGTTGTAAAGTTTAAATAATCATTTATAGATTTGTACATAGGGTAGCTTTAGTAGAGGCGCCTATACACGCTGGTTCTGCATATCAAAACAGCGTATATGTAGGCTCACCTTGAGAAAACAACGTATGTATGCAGGTTCGACACATTGAAGTATCGTATAACTAATAAAATATGCTTTAGCTACTTCTGTTTTCTGTTGCAGTGTTCTGGGTTCTAGCTTGGGTTTTGGTTACTGTTACTGTATTTTGGTTACAACGTTCTGAGAAGTGATTGATTGATTTAGTTTTGGTTGGTGCAAAATGAGATTGATTGATGTAGATATATTTGATGTTTGATTGATGTTATTGATGGATCCAGTCTGAAAATTTATGAAACGTGGTCCCTGGAAGAAAAGAGAAGGTTGTAGCCTTCTGTAGGCCAGCACCTACGACTAGTAAACACATCAACTAGTACAGAGCTAGGGGGTGTGTAGCTCCCTTCCAAGAGAAGCTGGAGAACGAGAGAAGGTTGTAGCCTTCTGCAGGTAGAAGCCTGCGTACTGGTATAAGACTGCACCAGTACAAAAATTGTAAAAGAAGTTTCTTATTAAAAGAAGCTAGAGAAGATTGTAGCAGGTGGTTTTCACCCACATTGGGTGTCCACCTTATATCTTGTGTTCATGTGTGTAATTGTCTGTTTTGTTTTTACTGCACTTGGTTACTGTTTATATGGTTTTGATGCACAGATTAAAGATCAACATATGATGAATTAACTAAGTTATAAGTTTAAAGGGTATACACTAGTTGCCTTAAACAGAGTTGCGTATACACGCAAGTTTGATTAACTAAAGTAGTGTATATAAATCTGAAATGAAATATTATTGACTTGCTAATACTGATTCACACACCACCACCCCCCCCCGCCCCCTCTCAATATTATTTCCAACACATAGGTGTTAAACCAATGTATCAACAAATATAAGCAAGACTTATTGTAAATGAAGGATGTGACTATAACATGTAAACAATCTTATGAGTATGTTACTTATAGGACATGAAATATAGAATACCTTTTTCACTTAATTATAGGATAAAAATAAAAAGTAAAAGATAGTGAACTTACAAATATAGAAAAATAAAAGAAGTGGTTTTATGTATGAAATATACAAGGAAAAAATTACCAACTCTACTAGAAACATGTACAAAAATACCTTTAATTTTAGGGATTTGACAAGGCTAGCTAACATGGACAGGTTCACAAATGGAATCCTTGTGGCACCCTGATGGCCCATATAATGGCAACACATGGGAAAGACTGTGACCATGATTTGGAAACATGGTAGTAGCAAGGATGCTGAGAGGGCACATGTACTTGACAATTTTCCAAGGGGAATAAATTTGTGCGAGGAACTCAGATTGAGATGAAATTTATATTGTTGGAAAGCTCTCATTGAGTAAAATATGATGGAGATATTAGAATTAGGTCTTGAGGTGGCTATAGGAAGAGGAAATTTTGATAACCCCATCTCCATAATTAAACCTTGGAGGTTGGTTTTGGATACCCAACAACCCTAATTAGTGTATTAGGGAGAGGGGCATTTTATAGATGGTGTCTGTAACACCCTTGTCCCACACTTACCCAAGTTCACTGGTCCACCAGGGTAAATATGTGATGAAAAATTACTATGATATGAATCAAACTCCTAGGTATAGTTAAGGAAGTGGAATCATCCAACTAAAACTTTACCAACCTCCTGCAAGAGCTACAGGACCCTCATAAGCTAAAGAAACACTCGAGGTGCCTAGACCTTGAGCTATACTTATTTTTCACTGAATTGGACTCCCTGTTGCTTGCATAACAAGGAAAGTCAGTGAATGTAAGCCTATAGTCACATGGATAACCCTACCTCCCAGTGACTGCAGTCTAAATTACCCAATTCTGTGCATGCGACCTCGAGATTTGAGCCACTTTTTCAGGGCTAGGACCCATACCTCTACCCATAAATTGATAGAATTTTCTAGAATTATGAATGATACAAGGGAAAATCCATTAAGGAAAAACTTAGATAAGAGATTAACGTAAAAGGACCTAACCATGACATGAATTTTGTTAAACACATAGTGAACATGAGATCTATAGGTCATAATTACATACGTGAACATAGGGCTCTCATACGTATATGAGAATTTTCAAGAAGGTATAATGCTCTCCAGAGTAGCTTCCATGACATTTGTTAGCTCGTGCATTCATTAACCATTCATAAACTATTCAAAACATATCAAGAGCCATAGCTAAAACCTGTTATGAAACCATGTTTGTAACCAACATATAACCATAATAATCATCATGATAGAACAACCATCAAAGGAACATAATAATAAGTAGAAAAACTCATGAAATACAAGAGGAAAATAACTCTTATTAATATAGGGAAAAGCCAACTAGGTGAGGGAATTCCATGTACCACCCGACCATAGAATGGGCTGAACCAAATATTTCTTTCATCCAATCACCCCCGTGCCATATTCCAAGCATGAATGTGGGACTTCCAACAAAACAACCATGGATTCCTCAAGTTTTATCGCAACCTCGTAAAAACTGGTCAAGGGAATCCTACGCCCAAAACCCTGACCTATACAACTAAGCTTTACTGCATTCCCACCATTCCAGTCAAGGGATTCCTAGGTCCAAACAAAAACATACATTACCAGGATTTACCATAATCCCACCAAAAATGGTCATGGGATCAATAGGCCCTAAACAAGCTTGGATGGCTTCGGATTTCTTCACCAATACCTTGAGTAATTTTCCCATCTCCATCCTCAAGCTTTACGACAATCCCGTAATCACCAGTCAAGATATTCCTAGGCCGTTGGGGATTTTCCTTAGACCAGCTCACCCAGTTCAAAAACCATCTGGCAATCCAAAGCTTAACACATGAAAGAACTGCATCACACCATGGATATCCAAAAATGGTAAGGAAAAGTTGAAACCAATTTCACACTAGGAAAATCGCATGCCAATGACAAAAAAAGAACCAATACACACATGCATATACCATCCATGCCAAAACTAGCAAGGGAATCATACATGCAACTCGATACCCACAAAGTAATTCCACTGTAGCTACTTGATCCAACTCTTCCTTGCTTCATCTTTTCCTCCCTTATCTTTCTTCTCCTTCCTTTGCCTTCCTTTCTCGAATGCTATAGTGTTCCAAAATACCGTAAGTGTGACATAACATGAGAGAATTAAGAGAATAAAGAGATAGCTCCAAAAATGAACTAAAAATGGTTGTGAACTGATCCTCATAAACCTTTTTATCAATGAGGCCTCTATTTTCTTCAATTTCCACTAATTTTCCTTCAATTTACTCCTTGTTGTAACATAATTTGGTTTTGATAAGTTAGATCTTTTATTCCATTTTCAAATAAGGATTGTGTGCAAATTGTTCTTGAATGCGACAATGATTGAAATTTTGTTCTGGTCATATAGTTTAATCATGGCTGAACTCATTTAAATTTCTATTAAATAGACTAGTGAATGAAGGTTTACCAAATAGTTTAAACTTGGTAAATTAGTAGCTAGGTAGAAATAACATTGAATCGAAAGTTTAATATAAGTCAATGGTGAAATAAGTGATACGATAAGGTAGATGTACATAAAAGAAAAATGATTTGGGTTTGCTAGCTTAAGTGCACCCTACAAAGAAAGAAGAGAAAATGTTAGCTTAGAAAAATAATGGAATGCAAAAGGGTAGGTAGAAGCACTATGGTGGTTAGAGGAAAAATATGAATATTTTATCCTAAAGTCAAATGTCAAGTATTATTTTCATTTGTAGAAGACAAAGGATTAAAGTTGTACTCTAAAAATTAATATATCAAATAATTTTGGTGTATTAATCCCTATTCCTAAGTTCTAATACCCAAACTCACCCCCCGCTCATATTTTTTTCCACTTCCCTATTCCTAAGTTTAATTACCCCGCTGTATACTCAAAATATTCCCCACTATGCATTAAATTGTTTTCTCCCGACCCCACCGAGCAACCCGTCACCTCTCATTAACACTCTGCCACCTCTCACCTCATCTCCACCCATCTCCCAAGATCTGATGACCCACACAACATTTCAGCCCCCTCTCACCATCCAAACTTTACCGTGGGGAGGGGGGGGGGGGGGGGGGGGGGGGTGGGTTCGAAAATGGGCAGTATTCGAAACTGCGCCTATCCCTACGTGTCAACAGTACAACATTTCAGACCCCCCTCGGGCGAAACTGTTAACCGCATCCCCCCCCCCTGAAAAGTAGTTTCTCCACCTCCTGATACCACTCTTCCACCCGTTGCACTCCCGCCACTCACCTTCTACCATGTCATTTTCTTGTTGATTCTGTGAATCACATCTGCTCCCTCCAAAACTAAGCTGTTAAATAATTAAATGGTTTAGCTGTTAATCCAACAGACCCACGCCACCCTCAACGGACAAACCAGACTATTATATAATCCTCCCTTTCACTCATTAATTGGTTACTGAATTCATACACTACCATTGTTATTGCTCTGTTAGAGGTTTGTTGGACCAAACGTTGATATTTTCACTCACCAGCGACACTGTCCGCTCACTCGTTTTCAGACTACTACCTCTATTCTTGTCCTCAAATCCTAAGTCCCCTCTGTGTATTGAAGCCTGTATTCCAGTTTTCACTATTGTCCTTAGCCTTATTCGAATATGCCTCCAAAGGACAAAGGACCAGAAGAACCTGTCAATACTCTGATCTATCCTCCCATTGATTTTCACCACATCCCTTTGGCTAACAGAGACCATAAAATCCATGAAAATCTCTGCGAATTTGACCCTTTTGAGATATATTGCTAGATTGAGGACAAATACATAGACAAATTTGATGAAATTCAGCTGTGGGAATCCTATTTACCCCACTACATTTTTCCCCATACCCACAACACCCCAGAATTTGTTAGGGAGTGTCATGCATGTTATTTGCCAAGCCAAAAATCCATCATTTCCCCCACTGGAGAAATTCTGTTTACTATCACTCCTTAAGCCATAGACCAGATGATGCAAGCCCCTACAGTAGAGAAAGCCACCCCCTTTTCCAATGAAGCACTTGTTGAATTGTACCAGAAATTTGACTTTTCCAAGAGGGCCAAAACCCTTGAACTTTTCTTGACAGAAGATGCCCCATTGCCAAAGAAAAATCCTCCCTATCCCTCCTCTATTTTCTTGAGAGAGCCAAGCAAATTATCATAGTCGTATGTTACCTCCTTGGCTACTACTCAGATCAGTGGGTAGATGAGGCCATCATAGGATTTATGTCCATTTTTTCTGTTGCATGTAAGCCCTCCATCATGTTTAACTTTAGCCAATTTCTTGTAGAATCAATTCATGAGAAGTTTATCCAATTATAGAATGAGGAGGTGTTCAAGTATGCTTCTGTGTTAGTCTATATGTTCTTATATTTTCGGGGAGACAACATCAAGCTTGCTTTACAAAAGCTAGATACAGAAGGGAATCAGCAGTCAGTCATCTTTTGGACTACTCTCATGATGAAGGAACAAAAGGAATACACATACAAATAGTTCATAGAGATGTTTGTGCATCCAACAATCAGTGCCTTAAGAAGAATAATAGAACTGAGGATTAGTGAGGAAATTAGAAAGGTGTTACAGCTATCAGACCAAGTTTAGATAGGGGATTGGTTCCTCTATTAGACTTATACAGAATTGAGAATATTTGAGTGTGAGATTGCCCCTTATAAGCTGCCTAAATTCCTCCCAATGAGGATTTTTTCTCTAGAGTACATAAGATAGATGCATAATATGGATGAGATCCACTTTGTAGTTACCAAGAAGAAGTCTCAATTCTAAATTAAAACATACATACGGCCTTTCATTTGCAACAACGGGGCAGCAGGGGAAGAAGTAGATAAGCTACTAAAAGAAATGAAGTTCAGCCTTAGTTTCACCTGGTCATATGATCCATTGGGGGTCATTTATAAATTAAGAGTGGAAAAAAAATCCACTGCCTATTTTCACACAACCAGACCAGAGATGGAGAAGTATAAAAACTAGCTAGAATGGGTTGAGAACACCCTACAAGATGAAGAAGAGTAGCTAGTATCATCCTCCACAGTACAAACTCCAACCATGTAGGAGAAAACAACTAAGAGAAGCAGAGAAGAAGAGTCCCCTTTAGGGACTGAAATTTTCAGTGAAGGATTCAAAATTATGTATAGGAAGAAGGCCACGCTTAGTTCCAAACTAAGCCTCAAAAAGGATTCAAAGTAGGAGAACATTATCATCACTAATGAACCACTTGTTTCCTCATTAGTGGGTGATGAAACCACACTATCTCCCACTACCTCCACAGATTCACAAGATTAGCAATAAATGCAGACTAACACATCTACTACAGGGGAGACAGAGAAAAGTATAATGAACATTTTTAAGGAGATAAAAGTAAGGAATGAGGCCTTGAGGATTAACACATACAATCGGTTCTAGAAGCAGAATTCATTCTCAAAACAGGCTGCTGTTAGCCTTTGATTCAGAGAAAGGTAAAATGAAAATGGAATTCCTCTAGGCATAGGTTCCACAACCCAAGACAGCATCAAACTACAATAAGACAACATTTGAGTTTGATATAAAAGACATACATCCCATTGACCAAATGGAGATGTAGAAGTAGACTCGGGAAATGATTTTCTCCACTTTCACTAACACTGCTATGAGTTTGTCTAAACCACAGGTTACATTAGCTAATGTTCAATCAAATTGAAGATGGAAAAGGTCTTTGCACTTGCCAAAGACACTAGGATAAAAAATCTAGAGGACTCGGTGATCAAAATGGGTTATGACCCTACAAACATCAATGCTGCAGAAGAGATTGTAAAGAAAAATAATTTAGACATAGCAGGATTAAGGAAGTAGTTGAGATTGTGAGCTACAGAAGATCCTCTCTCCAAGGATATTGAAGACACAGAGAGACAAAAGGTAGACATGATGAAGCTCATCATGGAGTGGAGTGCATAGTTGAAGAAAATGGAGACAAAGATGGACAATATGATTAAAGAAAAGAAGAAAGCTCCCAAAATGATTGTTGTTCCTTTGGAAGCACCCCCTATCATAGCCATTCCTTCAACAACATCTTCTACAAAAAGCACAGGGGATACTACAGATCAATTGGAAAATGTAGTACAGAACATGTCTCTCCAAACCGAAGAGATCAAAAGGTTGTAGGCTCAAGTCAATCTTCTACAAGATCATCAAACAAAGACTGATACTTTTCATTCAGCAGAGCTACAAAGAGCTCAAAATTAGATAGAGATATGGAAGAAGTCAGCAACTGAGTCCTCTATTGGCTACACACTGGCCCATGTTAAAGAAATCATATGGAACAATATCATTGAAGAAATAGATGAAATATGGCCATGTATCCAGATTACATTCGAGCAGAAGGAATTGATGGAGAAAGCCAAGAAAACCATTCCCACTATCAATGTTGAATTGGGAGAAATGCCTGCTACAACTAACAACATCATAAAGTTCCTCAATTCCAAAAATAGATATGAGATGGATGATCTAGGAGTAGATGACAGAACATAAACCATCCTGGAAGTAAAGAAAGTTCTAACAAAGAAGAACTTGGTTGTAAATTTGATAAAGAAACGTCACACTTTGGAGGTAGCAATTAACAAGTTTTTCACTAGAATAGATGCATTGAACAAGAAAGGTCTGCCTTCTTTATTTGTGATTAATGAAAAATTGATGACCAGGGAAGATTATAAGAAGAAGCTTCAAGACATTGCAAAGGACACAACTAAGTCTTCCCACATCAAAGGTACTATGACAGGGAGAGCTTTTTATGAAGCTATCAACAACATAAGTTTTATCCAACACGAGATAAAATACATTTTTGCAGTAAAACCCACTTTTTCTTGGTATACTGAGGTAGATGAGATCTACCGCAAGGTAACAAAGTTTCTATTCCAGATGAAGAGTGGTGGGAGAAGTTGTGTGAATTCTAGGATTAAAAAGATAGGTCAGCCTCACCAGCGCAGCACCTGAATAGTGGCCACTCAGCAACTGTTCTCCTCCAAAGTAGGGCCAGATGTCCAGATCACTTGACCAAATTCATTCCTTTTTATCGCATTATTTGTTTTCTATTAGTTCAAATTCAATAATAGAATGTCGTGTCACTGAGGCATTAATTGTAATCTTTTTGTAAATTTTGTTTAAATACTTCATTCTATCGAAGTATTGAGGGTTGAACCCTTGAACAAGTTATCAAGCAGATTTGTACTATGCTGGATCATTTTTGAGATAATAAAAGATTCTGGATTTGCTTCATATGGTCCGTCTCTCAGTGAGTTGTATTCCATCTTGTCTATTCATTATGTTTTCTTCATATAAATTAATTCTTTTGCAGTCATACGATTTAAAATTTAATTGAATATCAATTTCATTTTGAATCCTCTATGAAGTTGTAATTTAAATAAGAGATTAATCTACATAACTATTTGTTATTTTAAATTCCTCTTTGAACATAAAATACACTAGATCTCTGTAAGAGTTTAATTATATTTTGTTGATTAAGAAAGCACTCTTTTCTTAATTTCTTCTTGTAAATGGTTAAATATTCAGTTTGAATATAAAAACAATTATATCTCTCCATACTCTAAATCTCCATCACATTAAAATAAAACTAACCATGTGCAGTTAAAGAACATCCTTTCATTTTATCAAAAATCTATCTAAGTTTAAAGCACCTGTTTATAAATAGTTCACTGCTCATCCAATCACTCAAAATAACAAAATATTATAGATGCTTTGGCATAACTTTTTGACCTTAGGTTATCTCAAAGGACAACACTCCTCACTTGCAACCTATTACCTTTCACCTTCATTTTCTCCTATTTTCCATTATTTTCACAAATAAAATTCCAATTAAGTCCTCTTTGCCTTTTCAATGTCTTTTCTAATTTCCCTAGCAATAATAAATGAAATGAACACCCACTAAGATGTTTTACCCCACATTCATCTTTGAATAATTGTCCCATGACCTTGCTCTTATTTTTTCTTTTATTAACTTTATTACATGAACTTTTAACCCGGGGCTATTAGAGACCACCCACCCCCACTTAGGGGAACAATCGGGGGCTTCGGTGGGGGAGAAATACCATACCACGTGCATTCATATTGGGGAATATATATTGAAGAAAAAATGGCATAATATATTGAGCATATAATAAGGGGTAAAGGGTTTTTATATTGGCAGATATAAAAAATGGAGCTCAAAGTTAATGAAAAAAATATAAAGGGGTATACAAATGTTAATGAAAAATGGATACCTACAATATCTAGTGAAAGTAGGGGTTTTTTAAATTAGGAAGGTGTATAGGGTTCATATTCGTAAGGGGTTAAATAATGTGATTTTCAAAGGTATTTTCCAATATGTAGTCAAGTTAAGGGTATTATTTAGTATGTCACAAACACACGTGCTATGTCAGAGTTTCATTGAGTGAAGCCCCTATTGGGGAACACTGTCCTCGGTGTTATATGACACCTACAACTAGCAAGACTGTTGAAAACAAAAACATACTACCCATGGAACTTTATAACTTAGCTCGATGGAATATTTAAAATGAACAACCTGCTGAAAAGAAAAACCAACATGACAAACATAACAACATGAAAACCATACCGATTATTGGATCTTTTGAACACATCTTGTTGTGGTATTTACAATAAAAACCATACATTAATATGTACATATACCAAAACTCATTTTTCTTCACTGGAAAATAATGAAGGATACATAGCTCGCATCTGATCAATCATCCCACATGTAGCTTCATTAGGCCCAGAGTGCTTCCACTACACTCTAACTTGCTCAATTGCTTGGTTCTTGTGCATGAATTGTTTCCGTTGCAAAATTCATTGAGGCTTCAGCTGGAATTTTCCTTTTGGCTCAATTGGAAATACAAACCGATCAATCACATGATCAAAATCCTTTACGTATATTTTAGCAATGAAACATGGAAAAAATCATGGGTTTTCATGGTTGGAGGCAGTGCAAGTCTATAGGGCACTGGTCCAATCCTCTTAAGGATCTTGAAAGGCCCACAATATTTAGGAAATGAATAAGTAGGCTTAACCGCTATGAAGTGAGCTACCTTAGTCAAATTTTCAACCACAACCATGATAGAATCATGTTGTTTAGATGTCCTTGGTAAACCTGTGATGAAATCCATGGAAATTACCTCGCATTTCCACACCAAAATCAGAATTGGTTGTAGTTTTACTTTTTTTAAATACAAACACCTTGCGATGAACTACTCTATCTATTTCTGTAGATTCAACCCATAGTATAAATTCTTCACTGTTGTCAATGTGTTCTGATATCCCAGGTGATCTAAATACGACTTAACATGAAATTCCCGCAAGATAAGCTTCTTGAGCTCACTACTATATGGCACATAGATCCTGTCCCTCAATCTAGCCAAACCATCTGTCATGAGATGGTGATACATATCCTGCTTAGTTGTACACTACTGTTGTAATTTGTACCTAATCTCCCTATACCTGTCATCCTACTCTCCCACCTATAAGTTTTGATCTTGTAAAACAATCCCATATGAACTCATAACTGTTATGTGATCTAACTGCACTCTTCTGTTAATAGCATCTACAACCCTATTCTCAAATAAATACCTCAGCCCACTATGATCACTCATCAAAATGAACCTTTTTCCAAGAAGATAGTGCCTCCAGATTTGTTGGCTTAAGGGGGCTTGGACCCAAGTTCAAAGTTAGCTGCGCTAACCAAAAAAACCCTACACTATTGACCCTTTTCGGTGAAAACCTGCGTAGCACAGGCTGCAGTCTCACCCAAGGTAGTATTGGGGGATGCTAGAATTAGGCTTCTTCATCTAGAAGGTTATGTGATGAGGTTTAAGGTGTTTTCTTCATTTGTAGTTAGATCTAACCTTTGTGAACCCTTATTCATGAGACTTAGATGATTTCTAGTTAGAGAAAGGTATAAACTTCACATAAATATCTAATCATGCATAAAGCAACACCTAACAGTTTGATCTAGATATTTGTGGAGTAATTAAGATAAAATACAGACAATTATCATTCAGTTTCACGTAAATACATAAAATACACAATGCATCAAAATAGACACATATTTGCTTCAAATATATTTCCATTACTTTAGATATTCTTTCACAACCTTTCCAGACCCTGTGCACACAGCTGCAAGGGCCCATGCACTCAACTACAGATTTACCAAGGTCTCCGCGCACTCAGCTACAGGAGCCTTTGCCCCAAAACACAGAAACATCTACAACTTACAGACCTAAAATCATATCATAATAAGTGATTGATTAATTGATTGCCTTAGAATTGCTAAGACATCTCTTTATATATCCTTCACTATTATAATACCATGGTCCGTAAACCATGGGCAGATCTCAAAATAATATCAAAATATAAGGGGTTTTGAACTCCCTAAAACCCCTTGAATCCTATTTGACTTGCGCTACTCGCGCTCCGCTCCTCAAAATGTGGAGACTTATAATATTTTAACAAAATTTGACCTAGGGGACCCCATCCCAATAGGCCCCCAGCAAATTTATGTGACTCATCCTCGAATCACTCCATGGTACGATCTGGATATTTTCTTTTAGGTTGCTGAATGAAGACTTCACTAGTTGAAGCGCCTCCATGCATTGAACAACTTCTTGCCACATTTCTTCCACCAAATTTTTTGTATTTGGCCCATCTTTTGCTAAGATGATGGTTCGCTGCATCTACTGCATCCTCTTAAGCGTGCCTTCCATGGTATGTGAGAGCTGCCCTGCTTCTTCTTCTCATGGCTGCATTCATTCAATGATGATCTGCATCTTCTTCCGTAGCTCCTCGATTTCTCCTTTCAGGGATGTCCCCTCTTTCAATTTGGTGAACTGTTACATAAGGGCAAGGGTGTGCACCATTTCCTTTATCTCATCGTATTATAGCTGCTTATCTCGAATGGAAAATTTGATCTTCTTCACCTGCAAGTCCTCTTGCAGCGAAGCGCATGGTTCTAGAGCTTCGTCAAATAGATGGATACACTCCTTTACTACAGCATCAAGCTTCGCCCTATCTGTTCTGATGGCAGCCTCGCACTGCTCTCTGCCCATGAAATAATGCTCAAGTACTTGATAAAAATAATGAAAATAACAAGTTCAAGTTCCTATCTCTTAGTAGTCTCTATCTTCGCCAAAAAATTGAATCCTATTAAGCCCTTGGTCTTGCTTATTTATAAAAAAATGACTGAGGGGCAACCTCCTTGGAAAGAGGGTTGCTTCCCTACAAAATCCCTAAAATGGTGGATCTATCTCCTTGAGATCCTCACAATCCTTGAGTTCATCAGCTGTTAGTAGATCCTTGAACTATGGGTGAGTAAATACAGGGAGAAAGTCGAGTTGTAGGGGAGTAAATGTAGGGGACATGCCTCCTGCATCTTCTCAAGCTACCTCCAATGTATCTTTACATAGTAAATGCACTCTTTTCCTGCACAATAATCATATTAAGCCATGAGATATGATAAAAATTCTTTAGTCCTCCTAATAAACACATTATAGTAAAAAAATTGTTATCTATTGAAAATGCAACAAAAAAAATTAATTTAATTTTTTCCTTCAATTAAATTAGGAATAAAATTGTAATTCCACATCACATGACAACTTGTATTAGTTAACTAAGTTAATTTGACTTAGTTGGATTAGTTAATTTGAGTTGAGGGTCTAACTTGAGTCATGTAGAGTGTCTCCTACTTTATAGGAGCCTTGGTTGAGTTTATTTTTAGTTGTAATTAATTAATTTAGTTTAAGTGAGCTAATGTCAGTTAAACTAGTTCCAACTGTTGGAGGAACTAGTGGAAGGTCTAGGAGTGGGGTGCTACCTACAGAGATCAACCAGTTAACTGACGATTCACTCATAAATAAATCATGCATGCAAGATCTGAGAGTTACTTAGTTGAAAGTGGAGTTCAGGGACAATGTACTATCAATTGTATAATCATATGAATTGTATAGGTGGTGCATGCTCTCAGAGGAAGGCCTATGAGGATTGCACAATTCCAATTGAGGAATTTCCCTAATTAATAGGGGCTAATTCCCAAGGAAACAACACAAGGAAATAGGGACTTGGGCAAGCGAGAAATTGGTCAAGTATTGGCCTAGGCTTTTCTAGAAAGGAGTGAGACAGATAGAGATAGTGCAGGGGTTGCTCAGGCTTGAGAAAAACATTGTAATCTTCTCATATTTTCTAACTAATGAAATATATAGATAGCAGGGGTTTTTAGCTATAGATTTCCCTAGGAAATCATTGTGTAATGTGTTGATTGAATAATTTCTCTTGTATGCTTCATGATTTCACGATCGTTTAATTGTTTCCACTGATGAGTATAGTAGATTCAAGTCTATTGTTTTATTAAATTACAACTAGCAGTTTGAATCTAAAAGGAATTTCGACATGGTATTAGAACATAAATCAATTTATAAGAGGAGAATATGAGTTTGTATTTTGCAGGTGAAATTGAATTTGTAGTATCATTCTTCAGAGTTAGCAGGATGTCATTCTACAGAGTGAGACTTGAATATGCCCTTGAGGGTAGTTTGAACTATATTACTTGGAAGGACAAGATAGAGGTGGTGTTGGAAGACAACGGGCTAAAGGAATTCATAGACATTGATATAACTAAGCCAACCGATGCTCAATATCTGGCAGAGTGGAAGAAATTTGTTGCAAAGGTGAGGAGGACTACCCCTAAAAGGAGTTCGATATGATATTTTCTTGAACCTCCACGGTAAGGAGACTCCATATGTAATGTAAAAGACCTTGACAAACCTATTTCAAAACAAAAGTGACCACATGAAGCTGGCACTAAAGGATAAGCTCATGAAAATCGAGATGGAGAAGGGCGACACAATACCAAAGTACTTGACCAAGTTCACCCAATGTCGGGATGAGCTCGGAAGTGTTGGTGTTACAGATGTTGAAGATGATTTGGTCAGCATAACACTTCTAGGCCTTCCCAAGAGCTGGCACAACTACCAAGATTCGATAAATGGGAGGGAGAAGCTATGAGAGTTGGAGTGTTTGTGGTCTGACTTGGTGCAAGAAGAGATTTGGCAAAAAAGCAGGGATGGAACCCTAAACAAGAATAATGATGAGGAGAACTATGCCTTAGCTAGAAAGGAAAAGAAAGGGAAAAGAAAGTCATCCCATTCCAAATTAGATTCTAGTCAGGGTGGAAAGAAGATGGACTTGTCAAAGATTAAATGTTTTCATTGTCACAAGATGAGACGTTATGCCACGAAGTGTTTGCACAAGAAGACCATAAAGAAGCCCTCATGAGGAGTGCTAGGGGAAGCTATTGCCTCACAATTCGAGTTTGATTTCACCCTCATCGCTTGCATTGTGACATCGTTGATGGGTAGTGTGGGTTATCTGGATAGTGGAGCCTCATTACATATGATCAACAAAAAATAATTCTTTAGTGACTTGGAGGAGAAGGATCTCCAGATGCACATCGAAATGGGAGATTATGGATTGTATAACATGACTGACATATGTACTATTACTCTTTAGAGGGAGTTTGGTTCTCTTCTCACATTAAAATATGTCAGTATGTTTTGCGTCTGAAGAAGAATTTGGTTTCAGTTTCTATCTTGGAGGACCATGGCTACGATGTGATATTTAGCAAAGGAAAGGATTTCCTTCGTCACATAGCCTCAGGATAAGTGAAGCATATTAGGGTTTGGGTGAAGAACCTCTACAAATTGGATGTAGAATATTGTGTGGCTTTGAGAACGAAACCATAGAAGGTCCAAAGCTGAGACATCAGTGAGTTGTGGCATAGAAGATTGTGTTAGTTGCACCACAAATCTTTGAATATCATATAACAAATTTCTATAGGACTTCCCAAGGGTACACTAGAGCAGAGAGTGGAAGCACCCACTCATGCAAATACTTCCAGAGATGGAAGGAAGTGTATTAGAGAGGCTAAAAGATTGATGCATGATGATAGAGAGAATGTGGGAGCACCCACATCATAATGCAGGAAGAGGAGGCCACCATATCGGTACAATGGCTACACAGCTCTGATGAGCGATAGTGTAGAGATTGACCATCCTAATTCGAGGAAGCAGTGAAAAACCCAGTATGGGTTGATGCCATGGTTAAGGAGTATAACTCCATTATATGAAACAATGTTTGGGAAGTGGTCCCAAGATTAGCAGACAAGTCAGTGGTGAGTTCTAGATGGATTTACAACGTAAAGAAAGCAACAGATGGGAGTGTAGAGAAACACAAGGCCATATTTGTGACCATAGGGTTGTCTCAGGTGGACGCAAATGATTACGAGGAGATCCTTTCTCTAGTAGCAAGGTACTCTTCAATTATATCTATTCTAGCACTTTCAGCACAGATGCGATGGAAGATACATCATATGGATGTGAATACAACATTCCTCAACATAGTGATTGAGGGAGAGGTGTACATTAAGCAGTTAGAAGGATTCGAGACCTTCAATAGATAATCACATGTGTGTAGACTCAAGCGAGATACGTATGGATTGAGACAAGAACCTCGTGCTTGGTACACCATGATTGACAACTATTTCACCAAGTTGGGCTTCACCAAAAGTGAAGCAGATGCAAACCTTTACCATATTGTAGTTGAAGGTAAATTGTTGATTATAGTATTATATGTCGATGATTAGAATTCTAACATGTGATGGAAAGATGGTAAAATATTGCAAAGAGGATCTTGAAAGAGAATTCAAGATGAAGGACATATCTCTTTCAAGATGAAGGACATAGGGCTCATGCATTATTTCCTTGGTATGGAAGTATGGCAAGGAGATGAGGAATTGTTTGACTCTCAAGGAAATTATGCCAACAAGATACTGAAGAATTTCCACATGGAGAGCATCAAACCCATTCAGACTCCTCTAGTAGGGAATTGTAGGAAGGAAGATGCTACTTCAAGTGAAGTAGCGGAGGCTACTATTTACAGGAAGCTTGTGGGTTAACTTATGTACTTGGTGAACA
Source organism: Pinus taeda (assembly GCA_000404065.3). Taxonomy (NCBI): domain Eukaryota; kingdom Viridiplantae; phylum Streptophyta; class Pinopsida; order Pinales; family Pinaceae; genus Pinus; species Pinus taeda. The sequence goes on along the minus strand of APFE031710285.1, from coordinate 73,113 downwards.
CATGACCAAACATATGTTTTGCAGTTAGCCAACTTAGTCAAGTAATGGTTAAGCCAACCAAACTCTATTGGAAGGCAGTTAAACATGTGTAGAGATACCTTAGAGGCACCACTTAGTTTGGTCTTTGGCACAGACAACTAGAGGGAGTGAAGCTACAACGCTTGACATATGAAGATTAGGCAAGGAATCCATTCGATAGGAAGAGCACATCAGGGAGAATCTTCAATATTGGGTCAGCAATAGTTTCTTGGTATAATAGGAAGCAAAGATCAGCTGCACTCAGTTCGGCACAAGCAGAGTACATGGATGCTAGTGAAGTAGTTTGTGAGGCTATCTAGATGAGGAAGAGCATTTTGGGTTATTTGGTTAGCAGATGGATCCTACAGTGATTTACTGTGACAATCAGAGTTGTATCAAACTCTCTAAGAATCCATCTTTTCATTATCGGTCCAAGCATATCGACATCTGGTATCACCATCTATGAGATTGTGTGCAGGGGAGAATCATGTTGCTGGAGTACATTCCTATAGAGGAACAAGATGCAAATATTTTGAAAAAAGAATTATCAAGATGAAAATTTGAGTTTCATAAAGGCAGGATCGGGGTAGCAAATAATCCCTTTCTTGTTGAGAGGGAGTGTTGAAAATGAAACAAGAAAATCCTAATTTAATTTTGTCCTTGAATTAAATGAGGAATCAAATTGTAATTCCACATCACATGACAACTTGTATTAGTTAACTAAGTTAATTTGACTTAGTTGGCTCAATTAATTTGATTTGAGGGTCTAACTTGAGTCATGTAGTGTGTCTCCTACTTTATATGAGCCCTAGTTGAGTTTTTTTTGAGTTGTAATTAATTAATTCAATTAATTGAGTTCAAGTCAGTTAAACTAGTTCCAACTATTGGAGGAACTAGTGGGAGGTCTAGGAGTGCGATGCTGCCTACAATAATCAACCCGTTAAATGATGATTCACTCATAAATAACTCATACATGTCACATCTGAGAGTTACCCATTTTTGGAGTTCAAGGACATTTTACTATTAGTTGTATAATCATTTGAATTGTATAGGTGTTGCATGCAGTCAAAGGAAGGTCTATAAGGATTGTGCAATTCCAATTGAGGAATTTCCCTAATTAGTAGGGTCTAATTCCCAAGGAAACAATGCAATAGGGACTTGGGAAAGTGAGAAATTGCTTAAGTATTGGCCTAGGCTTGTCTAGGAAGCAGTGAGACAGATAGAGATAGTGTAGAGGTTGCTTGGGCTTCAACAAAGCATTGTAATCTTCTCATATTTTCTGACTAATGAAATATACAGATAGCAAGGGTTTTTAGCTATGGATTTTCCCAGGAAATCATTGTGTAATGTGTTGATTGAATTCTTTCTCTTGTATGCTACATGATTTCGCGACTGTTTAATTGTTTTCGCTGATGAGTAGAGTAGATTCAAGTCTATTGTTTTAGTTTAAAATTAGCAATTTGAATCTACAAGGAATTTCTATAGTATCAAATGCGCGGAAAGAGGTAAATATATGTTGAAGGATGGCCAAATGGACCTTCTTATGTACCCATTAGTGGGGCCCATCAAGTGTTAAATAACTCTATAGAGAATGTCTTCTCCTTTCTAGCTACATTTTATCCATTCGAGGCAAAAGATAATAGAGTAGCCTCACTTTCTAGCTTAGATTTCTCCCATTATAGTTTCCTAGTGCATATCTTGTGTTCATTATGATTGGAGTGTGATTGTAATTTATTATTCGCTATTTTTCACATTTCATCAATTACATCTATAAACAAAAATGGTAATTAATGAATTTAAGATCTAAAAAAATTAACCCTCGTAATATAAATTTTAACTTATTTTTATTCTATCCCTTATAACAAATTCAAAATATTTACACCAATTAATGAATCAATACATTAAGCCACACATCTTAAATCATTTACCTTGTACTCATTCCAAACATCTTACACCTTACCCCATGTAATGGTTAAAAAAAACATTTAAAAGAGAATACTAAAAAATAACTAGCACTTCCCCTTTAAACAAGTTTCTAATTTATAAGAACACTCTTTTAAAGAAATGCCTTTTACATAATTAGAAACAAAAACAACATCTTAAACGTTTACCCATTTTTAATGGGTGTGGGTAATGCTATAGAGTTTTCAAACTAGTATCACACTTCTTTTTAATAAAAATATATAATTACATTAACATCACACTTCTTTTTAATGTTATAAATTAAAAATAATAAATATTTAATTCTAGTATGCAAAGCTATAAACCATTAACGTGATACAAAATAAATTTTAAATACTTGAAACACAACACGGATTTGAAATAAATGAAGCAAGCGCTATACCATTGCACCAATCCTTACAAAAGTGGAATAGAAATATATGTGTTTCCCACCATTTCGACACTAATTAATGCAAAATTCTTTTTCTTGAAGCATGATGCTGAACTTGTCAATCTTTTGGTGACTAAAGAAAACGATGCAACACATCAATAGCCACTTTTCGGATAAGGAATTTGTACTATTCCCTCTCAATCTAAAGCGACAGACCATACTTAGTTACACTTTAGTGAAACATATAGATTGTCGTGTGGATTGATCTATCATGTAAAGTTTTTTGGTTCATTATGTTGAAATTTATTATATGTTGAATTATTCTCAGTTGTGATTGTGCCACAATGTAATGTTGTCTTTTGGCAATACCTCTGGTTAGAATCTCTATCTCTTTGATTTATTTAATTTCATAGTTATCTAACATTATATTTGAGTTATTGGTCTATTGGTTAAGACTAATCTTATCAACGTGTTATCTATGAATTCTTTAAACATGGTCACTTACATGTACTCTTATAGAGTTAGATAGTAGGTTGAACCAAGGTTTTGAATTAAAGATAGAATTAGGGTTTAGATACATCGATCAATATCATGAGTTTCAAGGAAGAAACTATAATTTTGAATGTGAGTGATTGTAGTATATGAGCATACAATATGGAAGTGTTATTAAAGAGTAGGGTGGTTTGGTAGTTTACAAAGGCTATGGTTGTAAATCTAGCGAATGATCAATAAAGGTATGCCATTGATGAGAATAAGGATGAGGGTATAGGAGTTATAATGATCTATATCTTTAAGGAGATTTACTTTGCAGTGGTATGATCCGGATTATCCACAGTTTTGTGTTCATTCTGTCGACGTTTCAAACCCCAAAGGGGGTCCATCATCAGGACAAATCAGATAGATAGAATATGAATGAAAGATTATTGAGAGAAGAG
>APFE031710285.1:49373-69410 GCA_000404065.3 Pinus taeda | reverse complement strand
TTCTTTATGTATAATTTCATTTTATATTTATATATTTATATTTTGTTTTATTAAGAATTAAACCATTAATTTAATTCAACTTAATTAATATAATTAATTAAATTAAATTAAATAATTAATTAATTTGCTTTAATTAATTAATTAATCAAACTTTCGAAATGGAAGACCCTTTTTTGTTCTTATGCTTCCAAGGGTCCGGGGGGGTTTATTTGTTTGATCAGGGGGAGCCAATTTCCACTGATTTCACTCTCATTGTCCTTGTTGAGGTTCTGCGGAAATTTCATAATTTCGATGGCCTCTCTGATTTTCCTTTTGTGATAGTTTTCCTCTCTTGCAATTACCTTGGCTTCTTCCAGACACATATGATGCTTGGTCTTGGACGAGTGCTCTGCAAGGGCTGATGTACGGGATCTTTCATTCTTTATGTCAGCTGCGCGCTCTTTTAGTCTTATTTTCAGAGACCGACCTGTTTCCCCAATATAACTCTTGCCACATGAGCAATCAAGCTTGTACACTCCCTTGAGTTGTTGACGATCAATTTTATCCTTAACCGACCTCATCATTTGCCTTATCATTCCACATGTTGTAAATTGAGTGTCTATGTTCTTCTTCCTTAAAATTTTTGCAATCTTATCGGTAGTCCCTTGGATGAATGGAAGGTAAACTTTCCCATGATTTTCTTTCTTGTCTTCAGAGGGACGCTTAGAGAGCCCTATCCTGAGCCCTTCTTATAGCTCTCTTGATACTCCACTCCTTGTATCCAATGCTTTTGAAGACAGAGGTTAAGTGTTCAATCTCATCCTTTAGGTGATCAGGGTCAGAAATTCTGAAAGCCCTAACAGCTAGGGTGTTCAAGACGCCAGATTTCTGGGAGGGATGATGGTAAGAGTCAACATGAAGATAGCTATCAATGTGAGTTTTCTTCCTATAGACCTGGTGACCCAAAGTACCATCCTCCTTTTTACTGATCAGAACGTCTAGAAAGGGGATCTTACCATTCTCTTCAACCTCCATAGTAAATTTGATTTCAGAAGATATAGAGTTAAGATGATTGAAGAACCTCTCAAGCTCTGCCTTACCATGAGTCCAATTTAGGATGGTGTCATCGACAAATCTTTTCCACCATGTTGGCTTCACTTTTATATGAGTTGGATCCACTATTGGAATTAATTCTAGAAGCAGATGAATCTCTTTGATAATATTGAAAAATTTCAAGTTATGTAGATTGAGAAAGAGTTGATCTCTCTTGATTCTCTATCTTTCAAAAGAAATGAAAATTAATGAGTTAGCATAAAGGATATTTAGTTGAATTTGGGTGAATGTGTGAATGTGAGCAAGTTTCTTAAAGAAGGATGACATGCTCATATAACTAATGTTTATGAAATTGAAGAATTTGTATGATGTATTCTTAGAAGAACCATTCGAGGACTTAAGCAATGATTTCTTCTATTGAGTTATATTGCAGCATTGTAGTTTATTCCCTCTTAGATCTTACATAATATTATATTCCAATTTGGAAATGGGAGAATGACTGATTGTATTTATAGTAGAGTTAAAATGTTTTCTTAAGCGTAGTATAAGTAGAAGGCATACTTGGTTGAGAAAGAGGTCCCTTACTTTGTAAAGTTTAGTCACTTCGTGAAGCTCTAGTTAGGTATATTTCTTCAATTATCTCATTTCATTCCTCATGTTTCTTTAACAACTAAAACATCTCACAATAGCATTCTTGTCTCAACTGGTTGTGCAATGGTCTCTTCTTGTTCTACTTCATCTATCTTTAATTTATTGGATCAAAAGTATAATTAGTAGGAACAACTCTAGGAAGAATTGGATTTTCTAAGGAATGGTTTAAATCATTTCTTAGCTAAAGTTCCCTCATAATTATTTGTTAAATTAATTGTTTCATGGGAAAGATTATTTATAATTTGTTGTAGACTTTCCATGTCAATAGGGTCTTTTCCTTTTATTTTTGGGCTCGGTTTAGTCAATTGAGCTAGATTCTTTGTACTGTGTATAATTTTCTTTTGATCTACTATGGGATTCCCTTTTAGAGTTATCATCTATTTTTTCCACATTAATCACTTCTTTAAAATTGTCATCCAAATTAGTTTTTCTAACTCATTGAAGAAACACAACGATGGGAATAAGTAACGTAGAAGTGTAAAACCCATATTGAACATCAATGGTAGGTAAAGAAGTATATAGTATTTTATTAAGGATTTTAGTTAATCTTTCATTAAAATACTTAGTCATGTATTTGGTAAACACCTTCATTATAAATAGATCTAACATAAAGCAATTGTGGTCCTTTCATCACCAAAACTTGGTTAAAAATGTTGTTTGAAATTTATCATGCCTAGTAATATATCCTACAGCTAAATTGAGATACCATGTAGAAGCTTTATTTCTTAAAAGTGTATGGAACAAGATGGAAAGCAACATCTTCATGTTGAGCATTCATTAATATGACTATTGGAATAAATGGGATCTTTAGACGGTCTAAATTTATTTATGTTAAATTTAAGTAATAATCTTTTAGGATGTTTTGGTAAATGAACATGACTAGAAACAACAACAGAATCCTGTTCCAAACAAGTAGGTTATTGAATCTAATTTCTAACCATATGGTTATGTTTAGCTTTTGATAGAGAATCAATGTCTAATGTGGTAATACTAATATATGGGATAATAGGAGGAAGTTGGTTGAAGGAATTAGATATTTCATCTAAAGAATGAGAAACTCGATTGCTTAAATGCAAAACCAAAATGTCTTCTTTAGTTTGAAAAATATATGGTGATCTATAATGATTCTAAGTAACTACTATAAAAAACATATTTTTTGTCTCATTTCTCAAGCAAACACCCAAGTAATGGGCCTCAAGGCATGAGATTCTAGCTTTGGGATGATAGAAGGGTATTCAGGCATGGTTTGAAAATGTGATTTTGATTGAGGAACTCTTAGGTTATAAACTTTAGTATCTTGTAAATTTGTTTCAGAATTGGATATTTCCTCGCTTTTTTATTGAGGTTGATTGGATGAGCGCTTAGGTATATTCGTATTTTGATGGTAACCTTGTCAAAACCAATACCTTGCTTATCCATACAAGGGCATGCTATCCTATTGCTAAAATGTTGATGTGGGTGGAAATCATTGTCAACTATAATATTTCACCTAAAGAAAAGTTCCAATTAGAGTTTGATTTATTTGGGATAGGGAAATCTTTGGATTATGGCCTAGTTATTGTTAATAATTAATGAAATTAAAAAAGTTTAGTAAAAATTAATTTTAAATTTAAAACATACAATATGCAAATACAATTCCAAAGTAAGTTCCTAACAATGAGAATGAACAAAGAATGGATACAAAATTTAGTGAAATAAATTGATACCTAGGAAATAATTAACTAAATTATAGATATCCAAATTTCAAATAGCTTATTTTAAACAAAGGTGAATCTATCATCAAAGCAAAAAACTATAATTTCATATCCATTTTTGTGCTAACATCTTGAAGAAAAAGATAAAATGAAAAACATAATATTAATCTATAGTTTATAAATCCAATCTTGTGAAAATCGTAGGATGTATAAAAGCAAAGAAGTTTGAGCAAATCATACATACAAAAAATCTATATCTCAAAAAAAAAAAATCCAACAAGATTTTGGTATTAATAACACAAAGTATAGTTCCATATATTTAAGTCCCACAAAACCTTTCTTACATCATGTTTATCTTATTTGCGGCAAAAGGATAAGAATTAAATGAAACTCAATTAATTCATTTACTTCAACTATTTGGAATTCCATTTGACTAGTTGAAGATTTTCCTTTTTATAATGGTTTCAAAAAAAATATTAAAATATCCAATTTAGGTAAACTAATGTTGATGTAGTTGAACCCTTAGTAGAGATATGTTCTTTCTAATTTTTTCAATTATGTTCTCCAGATTAGTCTTTTTTCCTTTAACTTTGTGATATCTTTTGAAGGAACCTTTATATATTCTTTCTATTATTTTATAATGGCCGTAGAAATATAATGCAAGTTGTTTCTCTCATGAATAATGGTGTCTTGTAATGGTGTCTTGTAGTTCCATTGTGACTTAATCCCATAGAAAGGTATAATCAATGGAACCCAAAGAAAGTAATTTCAGATCTCAAAGTTCTGAAATTGTCTCCTGCAGCAGCCCTCTGAGTCCTATTTCTAACCCCGCAAGTCTGATCAGAATTTGATTCTCCAAGAAAGAGTTATACCCAATCTCCTAAGATGACTTGATTATATAATGTTTCAGTAGATCTAACTTGTACGACGTGCCACATGTCACTGTGTTTACCTTCGGATCTGAAAACTATGCACAAAAAACTACAGTCCATCCTCTTTCTGTATCTTCTTACAAAATTTCAATTTGTTGCTCAGAGAAAAAGTTATGATGATTTTCCCAAGGTCACTTGTTTAGGATGTAATTTGGGAGTCTGCAAAAATCCTAACTTCCTCGGATCATATATCTGAAAATATAGCGAGACAAGATATGAAATTTGGTCCCGAGATTTAGAACGATTTCTTCTCAAATGGGATTTTTCTTTAGCTTCTGAAACTTCGTAGCGAAAAGGTTATAGCGAAAATACCACGATGACCTGTTTTAGATGAAATTCTGGAGCTTGCAAAAATCCTAATTTCCTCATGTCATATCTCTGGAATTATAGCGAGACAAGATCTAAAATTTGGACGCGCAATTTAGAAAACTTTCTTCTCAAATGGTTTTTTTTTAGCTTTTGAAATGTCGCAAAAACAAAGTTATAGCAATAATACCACGACGACCTATTTGGAGCAGCAAAACCATAGAATCCAAAGTTATGATACCAAATTTTATGAAACTAGCTCACAAAAAGATTGAAAAGATAGATCAACGCCTTAGAATTCAGCCTCTTCGAGGGGGCAACCTCCTTTACATTACACAAATTAAAAATTCTTAGATGAGACAAATGACAAGACCTCCTTTCTATATATAGGAGTCTAAGGGGTCATAATATAATCAGAGCCGACATAAAAATAATAATGTAAGGGCACAACAATAACAATAGTGGGCTTCTATGGGGCACAATAGTAACAACATGGGGACTACATGGGTACAACAATATAATAAGGGGGTTGTACTAATAACAATAAGGGGTTACAGTAGTAATATAGGGGCCTAACAAAAGGAATCTTACTTACCTCATGAATGTAGTGAAGAAATTAGGAGAGGACTCAAAGAAGGTAACTAGAAGTTTGAATTGAACAAGTATGAAAAACACATTGGCTAACTTTCTTCTAAATGACTCTAACAAAACAAGTTCTAAATTATGGAAAGATCCCATTGAAATAACATCATAGAAATCATGATAAATTCAATCATGTTGCCAATAGTTTGTTTATTTGAAAATCATCAATGGTTTTCCTTGTCAAATCAGAACATATCAACAATGCCATTTTTTTTTAATGTTAGATGATTTGAAATATCTCAGGATAACAAAAGATTACAAAAATTCAATGTTTAATTATCCCTTGGAAACATTGAATTGAGGTAGAAAATCCATGCTTGAGTTACTTGTAATGGTAATCGAACCATAAGGAATGTTTACCTTGCATGAGGATTTGAGGATATCAAGGCTTAGCTAGAAAATTGATGAGTCAAAACTCGGAGCATAAAAAATATGATTAGAGGATGATCTTCAATAACATCATAAGAAATCACACAATTGACTTGTATGAGTCCCCTAATGGTATGGGAATGAAGATAAATTAGGATTTTGCATTATTTTTTTATAATGTTAGAGTGAAACCAAATTTTGGTTTGATAAAAGTGCAGTGAAAATGAACTTTTAAATAAATATTTAACAATGTCGAAAACCACAACACTATTGAAAAACTAATAAAAAAAGTCTTTCTTGTGCCATCCAACCAGTCAAAAGATCAATTATTTAATAGGATTTTATGGTATCAAGAGTGATGAAAATATCCATCATAAAAATAAATCTAATAATAAGTTGAATTGAAATGAGATATAATTCTTAAAAATAATTTTAAAGAATTAATGGAATCAAAATTGTATGCTTGAAAAGCGATTATGACATAGAAAGATGAGAGAATGAAACTTGAAACCACTCTAATAATCTATTGGAGAGATTTATAAAATTGATTTTACATACAAAAAAGTCCTCAATAGAGAAACAAAATGTTTGCTAGGAAAAGTATTTTTAAAAGAGTAAATTAATGCAAAAAGGAAAAATCCAATTACAATGAAAAAAAAAGCTAGCAGTAATCATGTATTAAGAAAAATTCATTCCATCAAGTCCAAATGCATTCAAAGTAAGGTCTCATTAGTTTAATAATTGACAGTGAGGGCCCCAAAATTCAATATATTTGGGGAAGTGTTGATGAATCAACATGAATTGGTAAAGAGCATAATTTTGATGTGGGATATTGTTTATAGGATTTTAAGCACAAGAAAAAAATCTAGTTCTCAAAGAAAATGCACTGGCAATTGCATGGAAAAAAGAGAGGAGAGAGAATAAATATCAGTCTTTAGACTAATATATTGAAATACAAATTTGAATTCACTTGTGTTATATTTCTTAACTTGAGTACAATTAAATAAGATATTGACACATGAACAATACACACTAGGTTGGGGTTCCTTACTGCATGCATGTGTAAACATAAATAAACTCCCCTTTAGTTTTAATTAACTAGTCCAATAATGTATTTAGTTGTAAAAAATGGAATTATAGGCATAAATAAGTTAGGTATCCCAAAACAGAGTGAGAAATCAAGTAATCATACCAAGCAAGTGAAGTGTGCTTTCACTCCTGGAAAGTAGGGTCTAACCCCTCCTCAAAAGAACACCTATTCCTAAAATGTAGGAATTTACCAATGGTTGTTTATTAGCTCTTGCTTTTGTAAAATCATGGTATTTTCCATGGTATTACATATTATGCATGTGAAAGAAAACTATGCATGTAACTATAAACTCTAGAAATGTAACTAGTCTCCATAAATAGGACAAAAGTCTAATGGATGAGTTGCATGAATGAATAGAAGGTAAACTACATAAGGTGAAATATAGGAATCATAAGCTTACTTAAGGACAACTACATACTTTTCTAGGAGTAGGATAAGGATAATGAAAAAGATAAGGAAATGGATCAGGCTAATAGATAATACCAATGGCTAAGTCCATGCTTGTGCACTATGAAGCCATGTCATTGCCTTTTTTTCACCTAGTCACTACAACATTTCATCCTATGTGGTAGCACTTGAAAAAAATAGAAATTAATATAAATAGTAGTCTTGTTAAGTGGTAGGTAATGCACATGCACTCCAACTCCCCTTTCAACCATAATTGAGATGTGCACAAAAATGAGTCTCAACTATTTTTTTCCATCTTGCGTACTCAAGTACAAAACATGATCTCGATTGGATCATTACATTTTTCGTTATTCATATTGATGCTTTAAAGAGTGGAAAAGGTGGAGGAATCAAATCACATGAAAATTTCATGACGGGACCTAGTTTAGAAAGTTGGGGTTTGAAACCATTCAGAAGTAATTTGAGGCATCAAACGATGTTCCTTCGGGGTAAAAGTTTTTCTATTAATTTTCATACATTTTACACTATTCTACACACATATACATTTCTAATGATGCAAGAATGACCTCAATTAGACTCCATATGTAAAAGTTATGCCACTTGGAAGTTGACCTTCTTGTTTTGATCACCACAATTTGAGAGGATGCCACATCGACCCATGGAAAAGGGGCTAGCTGCATTATAATGTTGAAGAAGAATATAAAAGAATCCAAATTATAACTCATGTTATGAGTTGAAGGAGTCAAACTTAACCACTAGTAGGCTATTGAGTTATATTATAACAAAGCCACTAGGAGGAAAAGTGGTTCCATTATATTCAAGTTCATTTCATTCCATAGATAAGTAGAGTAGCCACAAGTGGAAAAAAATAGAGAAAAAGAGAGGATTTGTGCACTGTAGCATCCTATAGTTCACGAGCCTCACTTCTTTGTACCTGCATCCATTTTTCCATTCAGAGAAAGAGAGTAGAACAACCTCACCTTTGAGATGGGATTTCGGGCCTAAAAGGTTTTTCCTAGGTTATATATTGTGTTAATTTGTGGTTTGTGAGTTCTATTCTCTATGGTTTATGGTTTTTGAGTTTTATCTATCCTTAGATTTTTCCTCTTGGAGTGGATGTAAGGCGCTTTCTTCAAAATTATCAAGTAATCTTTATATACTTACTTCATGTACATGTATTATAAGAGAAAATTAATCCAATTTTGGAATGAAATGAGATAAGGAATATAACCTAGAATGGTGATCCACCTCAAAAACTTCTACGTTGGAACCATCAATCTTCTTAGAAATTATCACTAAATCTAAAGTCATCTCAACTCACTTGTATATAACTAAGTATGTAACCTATTATATAGAGAGTAAATTCATGGAGAGATTTAAAAAATGTAACACACTTTAAAATCTTCCATAATCAATTCCACTTTTCCTTCCTCACACACTCACATAGGTGTTTTATCTCTTATCAACATAGGAGGCCTAGTGCAAGGTATCATGGCATAAAATGAATGTTTGTATATATTCATATGATTATAGGTACTTGAGTCTAAGATATATCTATCAAAGGATGAAGGAATAACATCTAAAACATGACCCTTACCTTGATCCTTTGTGGCTTTGCTTCAGACTTCTTCTTAATATTATCTACTATGCAATCTGCAAGGTTATGTTACTAAAGTACTTTTACCATTGGATCAATGGTCTTGACCACATAATAACTCTCTAGATGAAATCATATATTATAGTAGCTACACTATTTCTCTCCTTATTATATTTTACTCCCTTGGTATTTGAAGTCTCCTTAATGGACTCAATGTTTTATCCATCTATGTGATCAAGATCCATTGGTTTCTGCTCATTCTTCATGCTACCATCCCACAATATGTGCATGGGTTTTTGGGTTTTCAAATCCACAGTCTCAATGATCTTATTTTTCTCATGGATTGTTGATTTTATGAAGTTGTTCATGATTCATTTTCCAATACTCTCCCATATAAATCTTTGTAGCATGGAAAGAAGAAAAAAAACACCTCATTTAATAACTTTGAAAGAAATAAGAGGACAAGATAATCATATTTTCTACCAATGCCACATGTTTTAACCTATTGAAACAAATTATTGAAATTGGAAAAGGATTAAGGTATGGTCTAAAAGTTCCTTGGGCTCAAATATATGAACTCAATTTCCATTTGATGTTCTCTTAGTTCATCTTGCTTCCCAAATATTCCCTCGAACTTAGTCAATACTTTGTTTAGAGTTGAACAAGCTTCAACATGAAAGGGAAATTATAGAGAAATATAAAAGCATATAATTTTGTATCGTTGAATCTTGCTATTCTTTGGTACCTATGGTAATTCTATAAAGTCCCTTCCATCATATTAGAAGTATGATCTTAGGCTTCCACTCAAAGTAGTTGAATGGAGTAAGAATCATAGTAATGGGATAATCAATCCTATTTGTTCTATTCAATTCCTTGTAACCTACAATAAATATGTGTGTTCCTCACAAACTCCTATACTCTAATACCATATAGAGTTTTACACATAAGCACACAATCTAGTTTTGACAAAAATTTGTGCTAGCAATTGCAAGGAGAAAAGAGATAATAGAGAATAAAAGTTCACTCTTTATAGTAAGAAACTAAAAGACCAATTTTAATTCAATTTTCTTACATTTCTTAACTTGTGTGAAATTAAATAACACTATTTTGAGAGAGAAACAATGCACATTTGTTTGGGGTTCTTTAGTGAATGTACATGTGAGAAAAAATAAACTTCCCTTTAGTTTTAAATACCCCAATAGTGGAGTTAGCTAGTAAAATGTGGAATTAGAGTGATAAATAAACCAACCTAAATCCATTTTGACTCTTGAACTACCAAGCACCCAGAGGGATCAAATCTCTTGAGTTAAAAACCACTATAGAGTGAAAAGAGATTATATTCCTCTCGTTGCTTGGTATATCTAAAGTTAAAATAGATCTAAGTTGGTTTATAAAATTTGATGTCTATATAATAAATAATATGAATTTTAATTACTAACACATTATGTGAAAGGTTTAAAATGCTTTAAAAATAAATTATAGTAACTTTATTTTCCCTACCCTACAAAATAGAAATATTTTAACATATTGGCATTTTAATGATAAATGATATAAATATCTTAAAACATTGAACAAAAGTACATTATTTCATGTTTTTTTTTTATTATTTATTTATTCTAACATTTCATTTTTCATGATTTTATTATTAATTATACATACTCATCTCTATAAAGGATTGTGTCAACTTCCCTAAATAAGCACAATATTTGTTAGATTCATTTATGTGTATAGGTCTAAAAAATGCTTTAACATGCACATTGCAAGATGTTAAGATGATTTTTAGGGTATTGTTAAAATGATGGAGTGGTAGGGAAATTTTAATTATAAAACCATTGTAATACCAACAATGTTGATGACGGATGTAGGGGTTTGATAAACGGTAAAATAAATTTTGCATTCGTAAATATTTATGTTATCGGGAGGCATTGTATAATTATAATAATAAATAGAATTTTTTTGAAATTTATGAATCAATATGTGGTCCTATAATATTATATAATATAATAACAAGAACAACATGAACGCGTAACATAAATGCAAGATACAGAAATGATATTAGGATGGAATATTAACAAGATTAATAGTTGCAATGCAGCATAGTCTCAACCTCTACTGTTAATTAAGTGAGGTTTGCATTTCACTTCCTTTTTGGTCTCCATACATGCTTATTCTGCACATCTTCCTTCACACATGCCTCCTTCGCACCGCTACTGTAACAACCCTTGTTAAAAATTCATGTAAAAAAATATAAGACCACGGTCATGGGACACATATTCCAAGTTGAATGGTGGGCAAGAAATCCTAGTGGGGTGTCACCTTAGTTTATTATGGCTAAGGAAATTGGCAAAGGCAATGGAAAAGGCTTTGGAAGGGAAGAATGGCATTTTTGGCACATTTATTTATGAAAATAATGGAAATTTCATGGGTTGCATGTGAGAAGGAAAATGAATGAAAATAATGGAAAATGAAGAAAATAGAGGTCTCATTGATAAAAAGGCTTTTGAGGATCAGTTGGAAAGCCTTTTCTCAAGATTTTGCTCTGGCTTGGTTAGGGTAGCTTTTGTTAGTTTAGTTTTGGAGCTCTCATTCTATTCTCTCTCTCTCCCATACTCTTGGACACTTCACATTTTCTTGGAGCACTTTTGGAGAGTGTGGCATACTTGGATGCCTGGATCAAGAATAAAAAGGAAGAGAAGGAAAGTATAAGAGAACATCAGGATCAACAAATACAATGGGTTTTGACTACAGGTACCGAGTTGCATGTGTTTTCCTCACTAGTTTTGGCATGCATGGAATATGCATGTTGTTTATTGGTCATGATATGTTATTGGCATGGAGGATTGCCTAAATTGACAATGGATTTTCCTAGCCTTGCCATTTCTAGGATAACCATTGTGTTGTAGGTTTATTTCTTTGTTTTTCTAGTTGGTTCTCATGTTTCCTTTAGCTTGGGTTGAGTTATTAGTTCCTAGAAGCCTTGGTTGGACAAATGATCTAGAAGCCCTATAACAACTTGGGTTGAGTTACTAGTCTTGTAAACCTTGGTTGGAAAAACACTCTGGAATCCCCTTGTGGGTTGAGTTACTACTCCTGGAATCCCTAGTTGGACAAATTCTCAGACCATTTCGTTACTTATTCGCTGAGCGTGACTCGGAGAGAGCCCTCTCCTGTTCTAGTAGGGCTAGCTACCAGACTGAGTGTGGTTTGAGGTTAACCTGAATTTTGCCTTCCTTTAGCCTAAGGTAGATTTAGGTGCTAACATAGTCGCGACTCCACTGTGGACGAATTAAACCCCTTACTTCTTCATAATTCTAGGCTTCCGAATGATAAGTTTAGGATTTGATAGGCTGAGTGAGTTGGTTATGTCCTTTGATTTTTCTCAATAGCACGCTGGCTTCTAGAAGATATATCAGAGCTAATCCAGATCCAGATCGTCCACACATCTATGAAAATACCAATTTGATTTCAAGAATTCGTCGTCAAGAGAGCTCTATATCTCCCGTGTTCAAATCCCATTCATGCCCCGACATTTTTGAGTATCTCGAAGAGCTAGATTTTGATGAGCAGTTTGAACTATCATTGTTTGAAACCAAATCTGAAAGGGCGGTTGAATCTACTGTCCACAATCCACAGTTTCTTGTAGACTTGGAGACGGAAAAGGCTAACCGGTCAATTGATAATTACATCGTAGCACAGCTTCAAACTCCAATTGCTAGCCCCCTACAAACTGTGCACACTCCTCCAACACCTCCAAGGCCAAATCCACCAAGAGTGATGGCTGCCCGTTTTGCACCCCTTGTTCTGCCTCAAGTTTTAGATGATATTGTTGGAAATAATACTGAGAGGGGGGGTGAATCAGTATTATCAGATCAGATAAAACTTTTCAATTTCATACTCAAATTCATATACGCTACTTCAATGAAGTGAACCAGCGTATACACGCGACTGTGTCTAAAGAAACTCTTTGTACAGACATTTGCAGGTGAAGTAAGGAAATGGTTCAGAGGTTTGTCAGCTGCACGTATTGCTACCTTGGCTGACCTACAAAGACAATTTTTAAAATGATGGGAAGTGAAAAAGAATCCTCTTCAAATTCTAGCTGAATATGAGAAAATCAAACGAAACGCTGGTGAGTCGGTCTAAGACTATTGCATTAGATTCAATTCAGTTTATAATGAAATTCCAGATCATCTAAGGCCACCTGTGGGACTAGCCATGGTGAATTTCTCGGATGGTTTTGATGCTGACATGGCTTATCAATTAAGAGAAAGAGAATCGGCCACAATGGAAGACATGCAGAAGATAGCGGTCAGTGTTGAAGAAAATATGCTGACCAAGAGAGCTAGAGCAAAGGCAGAGAAGAGGGTCACTGTAAAAGAAGAGTCTTCCTCAGTAGATCAATTACTCTGGAAGGTAGAGCAGATGCTTGAAAGGGTGAAACTTGACAAACCGGAGCCACAAGTTAGAAATCTTAACTTTCGTGGTCAGCAACAACCACAATATAGAATAATACAGAGAGATCAGCGAGTCCAAGAGCAGACAGCACAACAGCCAGTACAGACACCTTTGCAGGAAAATTTTTGTGCATGGACCAGAGTCAGATGAGGACGAGAATATAATAGGTGAAGAAAACCACCTCTTTACTCCTGATGATTTGCCTATTTATCTCACTGAGGATGAGGAGTATTCAGAAAGTTCGACTATACACAAATATGTAGATTTCATTCTAGCAAACGACACCGTCTTGGAGGAAGAACCAGATGAGTACCAAAGAGGCTATATGAATGCTCTATCTGCCCAAAAGTAGCGATATTCACTTAGAAACAGAGATGTGCCGGTCAAACCAATTCAGAAAAGGAAGGATGTTGAGGCATCAAAGAATGATTCATGAGTTGCACAAAGGAAAGGAAAGGAGGCGGTTGATCCAGATAACAGCAAATCACCATCAGTAGAACAATCACACAGCAAGTTGCATCGAAAGAAAAGGAAAGGAAAGAAATCCCAGTTAAAGAGGTAGAAAAGATTCCCGCTTTTAATTTAGAGAATGAGATTGCTAAATTAAAGGTATCCATCCCCTTGACTGAAATAATGAGGAACAACAGTTATAGAGGGAAAGTATTTAAAATGTTGAATTTGGACCCAATGTCTGACATGGTGAATGTCGAAGATGATCAACCTGAAATGATCTTTGGGCCAAGATCGAATGGTGGGTCCCCTGATAGTGATGTGCCACCTTTTTATATCAGTTTAAGATTGCATGATTTTGTGTTACATAACGCCATGTTCGATTCCGGAGCTTCTCACAATCTCATGCCCAAGGCTATCATGGATAAGCTGGGTATGGACATCACTCGGCAATACCATGATCTCTATTCATTTGATTCCAGCAGAGTAAGATGTATTGTGCTCATCAAAGACTTGGTTGTGAGTCTGGATCAGCTCCCAATGAAGAATGTTTTGATGGATGTTGTTCTAGCAGATATTCCTCCCAGGTTTGGCATGCTTCTTTCCAGGTCTTGGGTAGCGAAACTGAAAGGGACACTGCAACTATATTTCTCCTATGCAACGATTCCGGTGTTTGTCTAAATGAGGAAATTGTATTGGGAACAAAAAATGAAATACATGATTACAAGCAAGGAGAAACCAATAAATCATCCAATTAATTATGTACATACAGATTTAGAGTCTTTTGTTTTGTATTCTGATAGTTTCACTGATATCGATAGTCAGTTAGTAGAGGCAGATGATATTCCAAAACTAACAGAAAATTTCAGAGGAGTTTTAAAGAAAGAAGAACAAGAACAGTAGAACCTCGTTGAGCGATCAGCTGAAAGTGATTGACAGCAAGTAGACCAAGCATAGCAAACATATTTTCAACACTTGCAAGAGGAGGAAGAAGGTTTGCGGACCATGGATTTTGATGGATCAGTGGGAAATGATGGCGTTGGAATTGAAATTTGGGTACGCAATCCTTTCTCTGCCCCGAACAAAGTGCCTAGTAACATGCGGTTATTCTCTTACAAGTTGGCTTTTGATTGTTCAAACAATGAAGCTGAGTATGAAGCTCTGATTGCTGGCCTAAAGATTCTAAGAAAGCTGAATGCTAAGAGGATTTCAGTATATGGCGACTCCAAATTGGTGATTAAGCAGGTTAGAGGCGAATATCAAGCAAAGCATCCTCGAATGCGGGCTTACCGTAATGCAGTGCTAGACATCCTAAAATTATTTTTAGAATACAACTTGACATGTGTGCCTCATATACAAAATAGTATTGTTGATGCTCTTGCTAAGGCAACAAGTAGTTTGAAGATCCTAATTAACTCTAGTAATAAATTTGAAATCCATGTCAGGCATCGTCCGACTATCTCGGACAATCAAAGATATTGGCAAGTTTTCCAAGATGATGAGGAGATTGATGATTTTCTGCAAAACAAAGGCAAGTTCAAAGAGACCTCAATTGATGTAGAAAATGATGATGGTAGAAGTAATGGTACAGATGAGGTCTAGATCAATGAAATGGATGTGTTGCAGCTGAAGAATAACGTTATTCCTAAAGGCTTGATACCTTTAGAAGAACTCTTTGATCAAGATGATGTAGCCCACAAGCTAACATTGTAGCCAACAGAGAAGGGTGTGAAAGAGGTCAATATCAGAACAACTGCTAATCCTAAATTGGTAAAATTGTCCAAAGCATTACCACCAAAGATCAAGGACAAATATATCGGTTTGCTGTCTTCATTTGCAAATGTGTTTTCTTGGGACTATTCCGACTTAAAAACATACGATACCAATATAATTCAGCACACTACATCCATCAAGCCCAATCAAAAACCATTCAGACATAAGTTAAGAAGGCTAAATCCAAAGTTGCTGCCATCTATTGAAAAGGAGATCAATAGGTTGTACAAATCAGGGATCATTGTGCCCATCAGAGTTTTGGATTGGATCTCTAACTTGGTGCCTGTACGAAAGAAGACAGGTGAGATTCTCTTATGCATTGATTTTAGAAATATCAATAAAGTTTCATTGAAAGACAACTATCCACTACCCAAAATGGACCATATACTTCAGCAAGTAGTCGGAGAATCTCGTATGTCACTACTTGATGGTTATTCCAGATATAACCAAGTTTCTGTCCATGAAGATGACCGAGACAAGACAACGTTCACCACTATATGGGGAACCTTTCATTACGCTAAAATGCCTTTCGGTTTGAAGAATGCGGGTGCCACATTTTAGCGTGCAATGGACTTGGCTTTTGCAAATGAGAAGGATGTCTTTTTGGTTGTGTACCTGGACGATTTGACGGTGTTTTCCAAATCTGATGAAGAGCACATGTACCATCTAAAAATTGTCTTTCAAAAGTGTAGAAAATATGGCTTTTCGCTGAATCCGAAAAAGAGCTTGTTCACCATGGAGGAAGGCAAACTACTCTGGCACATTATCTCAAAAGATGGCATTCGTATTGACCCAGCACATGTGCAAGCAATTCAACAAATCAATCTTCCCTGGAATAAGAAAGAGATACAATCTTTCAATGGTAAAATGAACTTTCTACGCCGCTTTATACCTAATCTTGCTAAACACCTAAGAGAGATGACAAACATGCTTAAGAAGGACGACCAAGTGAAATGGACGGAGGAGGCTGTAAAATCTTTCAATTTGGTCAAATTGGCTCTTTCCTCAGCTCCAATTCTAGTCAGCCCGGACTACACTTAGGATTTTATATTGTTTTCATTTGCTTCGGAGCACACTATGGCAACTCTGTTATTGTAGAAAAGAGATGATCATGAAAGACCCATTGCATTCTTCAGCAGAGCTATAAGATATGCAGCCTTAAAATAAAACATCATTGAGAAGCAAGCCCTTGCACTTGTGAAGGCATTGAAATATTTCCGGGTATATATTCTACATTCTCATATTTTGGCCTTTGTTTCTAATGCTGTTGTCAAAGATGTTTTAGTGCATACTGATCTGGAAGGAAGACGAGGCAAATGGATTGTAGCTTTGTTGGAATATGATGTGGAAATAAATCCCACAAACCTGGTTAAAGGACAAGGATTGACAAAGTTAATGGCCGAATCAAACTTGCATGCCTTGGACATAAATATGATCGCTGCTAGTCCGATGACAATGAGGAAGGATCATCAATTCAGGTATCTGAAATGTTTTCTCTTTCTTCGTGGTATTTAGATATCATATATGTGCTTAACAATTTGTCACCACCGCCCGAAATGACTAGAAACAAAGCGAGAACACTCAATTTGAAAGCTGCCAAGTTTTGCATTCTTAATTCCACATTGTATTGGAAAGATCCCAGTGGCGTTCTGTTAAATTGTTTGGTGGAAAAGGAAGAAAAGATGGTCATGGAGGAATGCTACCAAGGAGACTGTGGTGGTCACCTTTTTTGGAAGTCAACAGCAAATAAAATTCTGAGAGCAGGGTACTATTGGCCAACATTGTTTGCTAATGTATATAAGATGGTCAAGCACTGTCATAAGTGTCAGATTTTTGAAGGAAAGTAGAAGTTACAGACTTTACCACTTAAGCCTATTGAGGTGAGTGCTCCTTTCTAGCAATGGGGATTGGATTTCATTGGTGAAATTCATCTCGCTTCTTCCGGTTAGCATAGATGGATCCTCACAACAACAGATTATTTCACGAAATGGATCGAGGCAATTCCGACCAGACAAGCTACTGATGCGGTAATCATTTCATTCCTTGAAAATAACATCTTGTCTCGCTTTGGTTGCCTGAATAAGTTAATCAATGATAACGCAGCAACTTTCAAATCAAAAAGGATGGTAGAGTTTTGTCATAAATATCACATCATTTTGGGTCACTCAACTACCTATCATCCGCAAGGCAATGGATTGGCGGAGTCTTCGAACAAATCATTGGTCAACATCATCAAGAAGCTGCTGGAAATAAATAAGAAGAGCTGGCATAAGAGGTTGGTCAATGCACTATGGGAAGATTGGGCCAGTCATAAGAAATTCATAGGTACATCACCTTTTGAGCTTGTTTATGGAGTTGATACAATATTTCCTACCTCTCTTGCTGCCCCGATAGTCAAACTTCTTCAGGAGGCCGGCAGTGAAGAAGATCCCATGCAGAGAAGGTTGAATCAAATGGTCCACTTGCAACAGACCAGAGAAGAAGTTTTCAAGAACACATCCAAATTGCATGAGAAGATTAAGAAAATTTATGACAGAAAAGCAAAGGTGAACAAATTTTAGTTGGATGATGTGGTGCTTAAGTGGGATGCAAGGAATGAGGAAAAAGGTAAGCACGATAAGTTTGAGAATCTCTGGAAAGGTCCCTTTAAAATTGCAGCCTATCGAGGTTAGAATGCCTTTCTTCTGAAGGAAATGAATGGGGAAGATTGTCTAGGAGGGTCGATCAATGGTCGACTGCTCAAGCGGTACCATTTTTGAGTTATTAATGGTGCTTCCACTGTCACTATAAATACCATTTTATTTCAGTTTGGTTAGAGTTTGTCAAGTTAGTCTTCAAGTCATTTCAATGTCAAGTTTAAGTCAGTTTTTTTGGTCAATTCAGTTTCATAAATGAGTCAGAGTCCTGTGTTTCTTGTCGAAATAATGACTCCATAGCCCAATGGATGAAGGCACTGTCTAGCTCTTCCAGAGATTTGTTGTTCTTGGCACCTCCAAGGGGCTACCATCCGCCATTGGAGCCAATGTTAAAGTCGGTCTTGTCAGTCCTCCGTCAGAGATCAAAACTCTTTCTGCATTTCATTTTCAGGAGTCCCGCTCCATTCACCTAGCTGCATTCCACTAGGGGCATGCCATAATCTGACAGAAAAGGTCATACTAGTCATTTCCCTTCATGTTTGGCTCCTGGTGGCTTAGGTCTTTTGTCAATGATCACTAAATTCCATGACAGTCAAGGTCTGGTCCTTTAATGGACAAAGTCATTTTCAATAATTAGGTCTAAGGATTAATCAAATTGGTCTTCAACCATGTCCAATAAAGCCATGCAGGCCAGAGTGAGGCCCATACAAAGTTATGATTCAGAGAGTTTCATCGTCGTGTGGAAAAATTTCGACTGTTCTTCAAAACCCTATTTTGAAGAAAAGTCAAACTGTGTCATTTGTGATAAAATTTTCAAAAAAAGTCATCAGTTGATTTCTTCAGGTGCAGTCATGGTTTTAGTTTCCAAATACCCTATCATGCAATCCCTGCAAAGAGTGCCGAAAATTTCATCATTTGAGCTAAAATTTCAAAGGGAAAAGTGAAATTCAGTGTTGCTTTAAGTTAGTGAAAAAAGCCAAAATGAAACATTAGCAAAGTGGGTTTTTGGAGAAGAAAAAATTAAACCCATGACTTCAAAGTCTTTATATACAAGTTTCCACAAAAATCAAGGTCATTGTGCAAATCAAGGTCATAGAGAAACATAGCAAAGTTTGTGAGGGAGCTAGCACGCATTTGGAGTGAAGTGGGAGTCGTTTTCAGAGCGCGACGTGCACACAGAGGGGCACAATGCACACACAGAGGGGCACGGCGCACACAGAGCCACCCCACAGTGCAAATTTTACAGGGGCGTAGTGCATATAAAGGGCGACGCACTGGGTTTGGTGCACGACGCACACCCACAAAGGCCCAAAATCGTGCCAAATTGCGTCAAGTTGCCTGTGAAACCCCTCAAATCAACAGGTAGGCTCTATATCATGGCTTGCTCATCAAATTTTGTGAATGTTATGGTGGTTCATGGCTATGTTTAATTGCAACAAGACTCATAAAACCAACCACTAAAAAAACATCAAAGCCATGGTTGCTAGGGTTGTAAAATTGTGGTGTTAGTGCCAAGGCTCCGTTATCACCCCTCATTTTTCCCTTTCTTACTATTTTTCCCTATCCCCCCTTTCTCATTTTTTTTTTCCTATTATCCCTACCCTAAAACACTACCAAACCCTATCCCCTATCCCTCCACTCATTGGTCAATCAAAACCCCAAAAGCCTACCTTATCATATACCCAAACCCCCCTACATATCCCTAAACAAACTTCTCCCCATAACCCCTATTCCCATCATATTACTCCCCTCCTAATACTCCCCTTTTTCATTGCTACCCTTGGTGGCAGATATCACAACAACACCTAGTTTCACACCATCATCAAAGGGAAGGCCAAGTACAATATACACAACAGTCATGGCATCTGAGCATTCATCAGAGTATGAGATGGAGACACAAAGTGATTCATCCTCGGAAGAACAGGCTTCCAGGAGACATCACAAGAGTGGAAAACATGTTAGGGATGAGCCAACTACCCTCACTGAATTGTAGGCCTGCCCT
>APFE031710285.1:3154-48798 GCA_000404065.3 Pinus taeda | reverse complement strand
TTTTGGTGGATCATCAGTTGGGATTGCAGGGCATTGCTTGGGAAGACTTCATCTCCCGTGACCTCTTCAACACTTCACGGGTATTATCAGAGGTAGAGCATGAGATAGGAAGTCCTTCTCATCAGTATGAGCACCATGAGACCACTACTATGCCAGTATTCATTACATATCAGAGAGGCAGTAGGCACTTGTTTGTAGCAGCAAAGCGAGTGTTATCTCCACCCGGGGTGGAAGGGGCCTCACTTCCGACATCGACAACACACGTACAGGACAAGGCCAAGAGACCCATGCATGACGAGGGGCCATCAGGTGAATAGGAGGCCGACTTCATCCTCATCAGGATGATGATGCAGATGTGGATAGTGCCAAACTTAGGATGACCATCCAGGAGCAGAAAATGGAGATCCAAGACATCCTGATGATGCAGATGTGGAGAGTGCCAAACTTAGGATGACCATCCAGGAGCAGAAAATGGAGATCCAAGACTTGTCACTCAATTTGAAGAGGGCCAAATGGATCATCAGGTATTTGGAGCAGAGGAACAAACATCTTGAGGACCAGCATGAGATCATGGAGCTGCAAAGCATCCGTGAGAATCGCCAAGCTGCCCAGCATAGGAGGATCGAGCTCACTCCCTTGGAGCAAGAGATTAACGATGACCGTGAGTCTTGGCTCGAGCGTATCAACATCCACCTTGAGAGACTGCTGGAGAAGGCTGATAGGGACAAAACCATACTTAGGCAGATGTTTTATCATTACAGGGCACAGAACATGAGTTCGAAGGCTCAGATAAGGAGCTTGAAGGCAAAATTGAGCAAAGAGACAAAGAGGCAAAAGAAGAAAAAAGAGCAAGATCATCTTCGAATCTTGGCTGAAGCCTCTGTGGCCTAGCATAGTACCTCTAAGAGAATATCCAGCCCAAATTTCAAGAAATTTGGGGCAATTTTGGTCACATGGCAAAATTTTGGTCACAACACAAGTTTTTTCCCAGTGGCGCGGTGCTTAGGATTGGGAGCTCCAAATCAAAAATGGTTTGCATTTTTGGATTTAAAATGCAAAATCACGACTACTGGTGCATGGACAAGAAATTTGGGCATGATTTGATTCTCCAGGAGGTCAAAAACACCCAAAAGATGACCTCTCTGCCCCTATTTTGACACACAGGAAGCAGTCTTGGGAGAAAGAAGATTTGGAAGGGAATATGAGCACCAAATTTAGAAATTCCAGTTGGGTTGGAAAGTAGACAGGCCAGGATTTCGAACAAGCACACTTGGGCACATTTTGGACTCCTTCAGGTACCTCAAAATAGGCTCCAAAATGGCGCGGCGCATATAGAGAAAAAGGCCAAATTCACCTCCGTTTCGCGAAATTTCAATTCGCGACTTTCTCCAAGTGGGCCCGCTCATCTACATTTCACTTTTTTCGGCAACTAAGGCAAATTTTAAAGATTTTGGCTTCTATCCAAGCAGAAAAGGAAGGCAAACGGTCACCCAAGCCATTTGTCATTTTTGTAACGCTGCACCTGTAGCTAATGATTGGCTTTCCATCTCCATTTCGTAGTGATTTGAGAAACTCCCCAAATCTTGGTCATTCTATCTCCTCATGGGATGTTCTATTTATTGTATGTAAACCATTTGCAAAGGGTTGGTTGGCTTGTAATTTCTGGGAGACTGTGGGAAAGAAACTCTATTTCTTCATTGTATATTTTGACAGAGGATTAATGAAAGGCAGCGGCTCTGTTTCATGAGATTCATGTGGTTGTGAGTGTAGAAAATGTGTTTTTCCATGTGTCCCATATGTATTTCTTTATGTTTCATAGTTCATTCATATTCATTTCGAGTGAAATTTTCTGAGTAAGATAAGGTAGAATTCATTTTTATTGCTCTGCCTATGGGAAAGTTTCACTCTGTGTGTTTTTCTTCTATTGAAAAGGATTCATGTACTTATGCCCTTTTCACCCTCCTAAGAAAACTCTCCATTCCGCGTTATTTCAAACTAAATTGCTAGACTTTCTACCTGTCTTTCCTCATGAAGTAATCTGTGCCTTTGTATTAAATTCTCTGCTCATTACTGTCCGTTGGTCCCATAACATCCCAGAAACACATTCATTCATAAAAAATGTTTCTTGTATCCATATTTACTTACTAGCCTAAGATCAATATTTCACTGTAAGTCATCTCAGACCATTTTGTTACTTATTCGTTGAGCGTGACTCGGAGAGAGCCCTCTCCTATTCTGGTAGGGCTAGCTACCAGACTGAGCGTGATTTGTGGTTACCCTTAATTTTGCCTTCCTTCAGCCTAAGGCAAATTTAGATGCTAACATAGTGGCAACTCCACCGGGGACGAATTAATCCCCTTACTTCTTCATAATTCTAAGCTTCCGGATGATAAGTTTAGGATTTGATAGGCTGAGTGAGTTGGTTGTTTCCTTTGATTTTTCTCAATAGTACGCTGACTTCTAGAAGATACCAGAGCTAATCCAGATCCATATCCTTCACACATCTACAAAAATCCCAATTTGATTTCAAGAATTTGTCGTGAAGAGAGCTCTATATCTCCCGTGTTCAAATCCCATTCATGCCCAAACATTTTTGAGTATCTCGAAGAGCTAGATTTTGATGAGCAGTTTGAACTATCATTATTTGAAACCAAATCCGAAAGGGTGGTTGACTCTATTGTCCACAATCCATAGTTTCTTGTAGACTTGGAGACGGAAAAGGCTAACTGGTCAATTGATAATTACATCGTAGCACAGCTTCAAACTCCAATTGCTAGCCCCCTACAAACTGTGCACACTCCTCCAACACCTCTAAGGCCAAATCCACCAAGAGTGATGGCTGCCCGTTTTGTACCCCTTGTTCTGCCTCAAGTTTTAGATGATATGCCCCTGGACTATTAAAGTAAAATCCCGTTTTTTTATGGCACTCCTAACAGTATCACTACTCAGCAACATGTGGACAGAATGGCAAATTTCTATGAACTTCATGAGATCGATGCAGAGAATGTGGCAAAGAGACTCTTTGTACAGACATTTGCAGGTGAAGTAAGGAAATGGTTCAGAGGTTTGCCGGCTGCACGTATCACTACCTTGGCCAACCTACAAAGAGAATTTTTAAACCGATGGGAAGTGAAAAATAATCCTCTTCAAATTCTGGCTGAATATGAGCAAATCAAACGAAACGCTAGTGAGTCGGTCCAAGACTATTGCATTAGATTCAATTAAGTTTATAATGAAATTCCAGATCATCTAAGGCCACATATGGGACTAGCCATTGTGAAGTTCCTGGATGGTTTTGATGCTAACATGGCTTATCAATTAAGAGAAAGAGAACCGGCCACAATGGAAGACATGCAGAAGATAGCAGTCAGTGTTGAAGCAAATCTGCTGACCAAGAGAGCTAGAGCAAAGGCAGAGAAGAAGGTCACCATAAAAGAAGAGTCTTCCTCAGTAGATCAATTACTATGGAAGGTAGAGCAGATGCTTGAAAGGGTGAAACTTGAAAAACTGGAGCCACAAGTTAGAAATCCTAACTTTCATGGTTAGCAACAACCACAATATAGAATAAGACAGAGAGATCAGCGAGCCTAAGAGAAGAAAACACAACAGCCAGTACAAACACCTCTGCAAAAAATTTTTGTGCATGGACCAGAGTCAGATGAGGATGGGAATATAATAGGTGAAGAAAACCACCTCTTTACTCCTGATGATTTTCCTATTTATCTCACTGAGGATGAGGAGTATGCAGAAAGTTCGGTCGTACACAAAGATGTAGATTTCATTCTAGAAAATGACACCGTCTTGGAGGAAGAACCAGATGAGTACCAAAGAGGCTATATGAATTCTCTGTCCGCCCAGCAATAGCGATATTCACTTAGAAACAGATATGTGTCGGTCAAACCAATTCAGAAAAGGAAGGATGTTGAGGCATCAAAGAATGATTCATGAGTTGCACAAAGGAAAGGAAAGGAGGCGGTTGATCCAGATAACAATAAATCACCATCAGCAGAACAATCACATCAGCAAGTTGCATCGAAAGAAAGGGAAAGGAAAGAAATCCCAGTTAAAGAGGTAGAAAAGAGTCTCGCTTTTAATTTAGAGAATGAGATTGCTAAATTAAAGGTATCCATCCCCTTGAATGAAATAATGAGGAACAACAGTTATAGAGGGCAAGTATCTAAAATGTTGAATTTGGACCCAATTTCCGACATGGTGAATGTCGAAGATGGTCAACCTGAAATGATCTTTGGGCCAGCATCGAATGGTGAGTCTCTTGATAGTGATGTGCCACCTTTTTATATCATTTTAAGATTGCATGATTTTGTGTTACATAATGCCATGTTCGATTCCAGAGCTTCTCACAATCTCATGCCCAAGGCTATCATGGATAAGTTGGGTCTGGACATCACCCGGCAATACCATGATCTCTATTCATTTGATTGCAACGGAGTAAGATGTATTGGGCTCATCAAAGACTTGGTTGTGAGTCTGGATCAGCTCCCAATGAAGAATGTTTTGATGGATGTTGTTCTAGCAGATATTCCTCCCAGGTTTGGCATGCTTCTTTCCAGGTCTTTGGTAGCGAAACTAAAAGGGACATTGCAACTAGATTTCTCCTATGCAACGATTCCGGTGTTTGGCCAAATGAGGAAATTGTATCGGGAACAAAAAATGAATACATGATTTTAAGCAAGGAGAAACCAATAAATCATCCAATTAATTATGTACATACAGATTTAGAGTCTTTTGTTTTGTATTATGATAGTTTCAATGATATCGATAGTCAGTTAGTAGAAGCAAATGATATTCCGGAAATAACAGAAAATTTCAGAGGAGTTTTAAAGAAAGAAGAACAAGAACAGTAGAACCTCGTTGAGCGATCAGCTGAAAGTAATGGACAGCAAGCAGACCAAGCACAACAGACAGATTTTCAACACTTGCAAGAGGAGGAAGAAGGTTTGTGGACGATGGATGTCGATGGAGTAGTGGGAAATGATGGCGTTGGAATTGGAATTTGTGTACGCAGTCCTTTCTTCGCCCCGAACAAAGTGCCTAGTAACGTGCGGGTGTGCTCTTACAAGTTGGCTTATGATTGTTAAAACAATGAAGCTGAGTATGAAGCTCTGATTGCTGGCCTAAAGATTCTAAGAAAGCTGAATGCTAAGAGGATTTCAGTATATGGCGACTCCGAATTGGTGATTAAGCAAGTCAGAGGAAAATATCAAGAAAAGCATCCTCGGATGTGGCTTCCTGTAATGCAGTCCTAGACATCCTAAAATTATTTTCAAAATACACCTTGACATGTGTGCCTCGTATACAAAATAGTATTGCTGATGCTCTTGCTAAGGCAACAAGTAGTTTGAAGATCCCAATGAACTCTAGTAATAAATTCGAAATCCATGTCAAGCATCGTCCGACTGTCCTAGACAATTAGAGATATTAGCAAGTTTTCCAAGATGATGAGGAGATTGATGATTTTCTGCAAAACAAAGGCAAGTTCAAAGAGACCTCAATTTATCTAGAAAATGATGATGGTAAAATTAATGGTATAGATGAGGTTCAGATCAATGAAATGGACGTGTTGCAACTGAAGAATAACATTATTCCTAAAGGCTTGATACTTTTAGAAGAACTCTTTGATCAAGATGATGTAGCCAGCAAGCCAACATTGTAGCCAACAGAGAAGGGTGTGGAAGAGGTCAATATCAGAACAACTGCTAATCCTAAATTGGTAAAATTGTTCAAAGCATTACCACTAAAGATCAAGGACAAATATATCAGTTTGTTGTCTTCATTTGTAGATGTGTTTGCTTGGGACTATTCTGACTTAAATACATACGATACCAATATAATTCAGCACACTACACCCATCAAGCCCAATCAAAAACCATTCAGACAGAAGTTGTGAAGGCTAAATCCAAAGTTGTTGTCATCTATTGAAAAGGAGATCAACAGGTTGTGCAAATCAAGGATCATTGTGCCCATCAGATTTTCGGATTGGATCTCTAACTTGGTGCCCGTACAAAAGAAGACAGGTGAGATTCGCTTATGCATTGATTTTAGAAATCTCAATAAAGTTTCGTTGAAAGACAACTATCCACTGCCCAAAATGGACCATATACTTCAGCGAGTAGTGGGAGCATCTTGTATGTCACTACTTGATGGTTATTCCAGATATAACCAAGTTTCTATCCATGAAGATGACCAAGACAAGATAACATTCACCACTCCATGGGGAACCTTTCATTACGCTAAAATGCCTTTCGGTTTGAAGAATGCGGGTGCCACATTTCAGCGTGAAATGGACTTGGCTTTTGAAAATGAGAAGGATGTCTTTTTGGTTGTGTACCTGGACGATTTGATGGTGTTTTCCAAATCTGATGAAGAGCACATGTACCATCTAAAACTTGTCTTTTAAAAGTGCAGAAAATATGGCTTGTCACTTGATCCAAAAAAGAGCTTGTTCGCCATGGAGGAAGGCAAACTACTCAGGCACATTATCTCAAAAGATGGCATTCGTATTGACCCAGCACATGTGCAAGAAATTCAACAAATCGATCTGCCCCAAAATAAGAAAGAGATACAATCTTTCAATGGTAAAATGAACTTTCTACGCCACTTTGTACCTAATCTTGCTGAACACCTAAGAGAGATGAAAAACATGCTTAAGAAGGATAGCCAAGTGAAATGGACGGAGGAGGCTATAAAATCTTTCAATTTGGTCAAATTGGCTCTTTCCTCAGTTCCAGTTCTAGTCAGCCCGGACTACACTTAGGATTTTATATTGTTTTCATTGGCTTTTGAGCACACTATGGAAATTGTGATATTACAGAAAAGAGATGCTCATGAAAGACCCATTGCATTATTTAGCAGAGCTATAAGAGATGCAGCCTTAAAATACAACATCATTGAGAAGCAAGCGCTTGCAATTGTGAAGGCATTGAAAGATTTCCGGGTATATATTCTACATTCTCATATTTTGGCCTATGTTCCTAACGCTGCTGTCAGAGATGTTTTAGTGCAGACCGATCTAGAAGGAAGATGAGGAAAATGGATTGTAGCTTTTTTGGAATATGATGTAGAAATAAAGCCCACAAAGCTAGTTAAAGGACAGGGATTGGCAAAGTTAATGGGCGAATCAAACTTGTACACCGTGGACATAAATCTGATCGCTGCTATGTCCGATGAGAATGAGGAAGGATCATCAATTCAGGTATCTAAAATGTTTGCTCTTTCTCTGTGGTATTCAGATATCATATATGTGCTTAACAATTTGTCACCACCACCCAGCATTACTAGAAACAAAGCGAGAACACTCAAGTTGAAAGCTGCCAAGTTTTGCATTCTTAATTCCCCATTGTATTGGAAAGATCCTGATGGCGTTCTGTTAAATTGCTTGGCGGAAAAGGAAGCAAAGAAGGTCATGGAGGACTGCCACCAAGGAGACTGTGGTGGTCACCTTTTTTGGAAGTCAACAGAAAATAAAATTCTTAGAGCAGGGTACTATTGGCCGACATTGTTTTCTGATGTATATAAGATGGTCAAGCACTGTCATAAGTGTTAGATTTTCAAAGGAAAGAAGAAGTTACAACCTTTACCACTTAAGCCTATTGAGGTGAGTGCTCCTTTCCAGCAATGGAAATTGGATTTAAATGGTGAAATTCATCCCGCTTCTTCTGGTCAGCATAGATGGATCCTCAAAACGACAGATTATTTCACGAAATGGATCGAGGCAATTCCCACTAGACAAGCTACTGATGTGGTAATCATTTCATTTATTGAAAATAACATCTTGTCTTGCTTTGGTTGCCCGAATAAGTTAATCAATGATAACGCAGCAGCTTTCAAATCAAAAAGTATGGTAGAGTTTTTCATAAATATCACATCATTTTGGGTCACTCAACTTCCTATCATCTACAAGGCAATGGATTGGTAGAGTCTTCGAACAAATCATTGGTCAACATCATCAAGAAGCTGCTGGAAATAAATAAGAAGAGCTGGCATAAGAGGTTGGTCAATGCACTGTGGGCAGATCGGGTCAGTCAGAAGAAATCCATAGGTACATCACCTTTCAATCTTGTTTATGGATTTGATATAGTATTTCCTACCTCTCTCGCTGCCCCGGTAGTCAAACTTCTTCAGGAGGCCGACAGTGAAGAAGATCCCATGCAGAGAAGGTTGAATAAAATGGTCCACTTGCAACAGACCAGAGAAGAAATTTTCAAGAACACATCCAAATTGCAGGAGAAGATTAAGAAAATCTATGACAAAAAATCAAAGGTGGACAAATTTCAGTTGGATGATGTGGTGGTTAAGTGGGATGCAAGGAATGAGGAAAAATGTAAGCACGGTAAGTTCGAGAATCTATGGAAAGGTCCCTTTAAAATTGTAGCATATCGGGGTCAGAATGCCTTTCTTCTAGAGGAAATGAACAGGGAAGATTGTCCAGGAGGGCTGATCAATGGTCGGCTGCTCAAGTGGTACCATTTCTGAGTTATTAACGTTGCTTCCACTACCACTGTAAATACCATTTTATTTCAGTTTGGTTAGAGTTTGTCAAGTTAGTCTTCAAGTCATTTCAATGTCAAATTTAAGTCAGTTTTTTTAGTCATTTTAGTTTCATAAATGAGTCAGAGTCCTGTGTTGTTTGTCGAAATAATGACTCCATAGCCCAATGGACGAAGGCAGTGTCTAGCTCTTCCAGAGATCTGCTATTCTTGGCACCTCCAAGGAGCTACCATCTGCCATTGGATCCAATGTTAGAGTCGGTCTTGTCAGTCCTCTGTCAGAGATCAAAACTCTTTCTGCATTTCATTTTCAGGAGTCCCGCTCCATTCACCCAGCTGCATTCCACTAGGGGCATGCCATAATCTGACGGAAAATGTCATACTAGTCATTTCCCCTCATGTATGGCTCCTGCTGGCTTAGGTCTTTTGTCAATGATCACTAAAGTCCATGACAGTCAAGGTCTGGTCCTTTAATGGAAAAAGTCATTTTCGATAATTAGGTCTAGGGATTAATCAATTTGGTCTTCAATCATGTCCAATAAAGCCATGCAGGCTAGAGTGAGGCCCTTACAAAGTTATGATTCAGAGAGTCTCATTGTCATGTTGATAGACTTCGACTGTTCTTTAAAACTATATTTTGAAGAAAAGTCAAACAGTGTCATTTGTGATAAAATTTTCAAAAAAAGTCGTCAGTTGATTTCTTCAGGTGCAGTCATGGTTTCAGTGGCCAAATGCCCTGTCATGCAATCCCTGGAAAGAGTGCCTAAAATTTCATCATTTGAGCTAAAATTTCAAAGGGAAAAGTGAAACTCAGTGTTGCTTTAAGTCAGTGAAAAAAGCCAAACTAAAACATTAGCAAAGTGGGTTTTTGTAGAAGAAAAAATTAAACCCATGACTTCAAAGGCTTTATATACAAGTTTCCACAAAAATCAAGGTCATTGTGCAAATCAAGGTCATAGAGAAACATAGCAAAGTTTGTGAGAGAGCTAGAACGCATTTGGAGTGAAGTGGGAGTCATTTTCCAGAGCGCGGAGCACACACAGAGGGGTGCGGCGCACATACAGAGCGCAACGCACACAGAGCCACCCCACAGTGAAAATTTTACAAGGGCATGACGCACACCCAAAAAGGCCCGAAATCATGCCAAATTGCCTCAAGTTGCCTGTGAAACCCCTCAAATCAACAGGTAGGCTCTATATCATGGCTTGCTCATCAAATTTTGTGAATGTTATGGTGGTTCATGGCTATGTTTAATTGCAACAAAACTCATAAAACCAACCACTAAAAAAACATCAAAGCCATGGTTGCTAGGGTTGCAAATTTGTGGTGTTAGTGCCAAGGCTCCATTATCACCCCTCATTTTTCCCTTTCTTACTATTTTTCCCTATCCCCCCTTTCTCGATTTTTTTCCTATCATCCCTACCCTAAAACACTACCAAATGCTATCCCCTATCCCTCCACTCATTGCTCAATCAAAACCCAAAAACCCTACCTTATCAAATACCCAAACCCCCCTACATATCCCTAAACAAACTTCTCCCCATAACCCCTATTCCCATCATATTACTCCCCTCCTAATACTCCCTTTTTTCATTGTTCCCCTTGGTGGCAGTTATCACAACAACACCTAGTTTCACACCATCATCAAAGGGTAGCCCAACTACAGTATACACAGTAGTCATGGCACCTGAGCATTCATTAGAGTACGAGATGGAGACACAAAGTGATTTGATTCATCCTCGGAAGAACAGGCTCCCAGGAGACATCACAAGAGTGGAAAACATGTTAGGGATGAGCCAACTACCCTCACTACATTGTAGGCCTGCCCTCTTGCCATGTCATGTTTCTAGCATCTATCATGTTTTGAACTTTTTCAAAGGGTGGCTAATGTTAGAGTTCATCATGAGTTGGCCCGTCTTTTTGTGCTTCACCTACGTGGAGGTTAGTCTATCTTGGCCGGGGTCACCTTCATATTGACACCCGAAACTATCTCATTGGCAACCGGCATACCGAATGTTGGAGAACAGTGGCACAAGAAAAAGAAGGTGGATAGGCAACATTATGAGCCTTACATTAAGGCCAGTTTCTTGAGGCAGCTCACAAGATTCTTTCCATTCAGATATTTGAAAGATGAATACGCTCCGCTCATGAAATTGATCATGAAGTACTTCAGCTGTGAGGGGAGGTTCTCTCGTCTATATGCCTACCACATCAGGTTGCTCATGCACTTTACCAGGTTGCCAATGATGAACCTCCAATTTTTCATTTGCAGGAACATAGAGAGGATGAACACCTTCATGTAGCATAAGACCCCTCAGCAGCAACTTAACAGTGTTTATCACTTTGCTCTTATCCGGATTTTGGTGGATCATCAGTTGGGATTATAGGGCATTGGTTGGGAGGACTTCATCTCCCGTGACATTTTTAGCACTTCACAGGTATTATCAGAGGCAGAGCATGAGATAGGTGGTCCTTCTCATCAGTATGAGCGCCATGAGACCACTACTATGCCAATATTTGTTACATATCAGAGAGGCAGTAGGCACTTGTTTGCAGCAGCAAAGCGAGTGTTATATCCACCCGGGGTTGAAGGGGCCTTGCTTCTGGCATCAACAACATAGGTACAGGACAAGGGCAAGAGGCCCATGCATGACGAGGGGCCATCAAGTGAACAAGAGGCCTACTTCATCCTCATTCAGGATGATGATGCAGATGTGGAGAGTGCCAAACTTAGGATGACCATCCAGGAGCAGAAAACAGAGATCCAAGACTTGTTACTCAATTTGGAGAGGGCCAAATGGATCATCAGGTATTTGAAGCAGAGGAACAAACAGCTTAAGGACCAACATGAGATCATGGAGCTACAAAGCATCCGTGAGAATCGCCAAGCTGGCCAGCATAGGACGATCGAGCTCACTCTGTTGGAGCAAGAGATTAACAATGACCGTGAGTCTTGGCTTGAGCGTATCAACATCCACCTTGAGAGACTACTGTAGAAGGCCAACAGGGACAAAACCATACTGAGGTAGATGGTTTATTATTATAGGGCACGGAACATGAGTTCGAAGGCTGGGATAAGGAGCTTGAAGGAAAAATTGAGCAAAGCGAAAAAGAGGCAAAAGAGGCAAAAAGAGCAAGATCGGCTCCGAATCTTGGCTGAAGCGTGTGTGGCCCAGCATAGTACCTCTTAGAGAACCTCCAACCCAAATTTCAGGAAATTTGGGGCAAATTTGGTCACATGGCAAAATTTTGGTCACAACACAGGTTTTTTCTCCTGGCGCTTAGGATTGGGAGCTCCAAATCACAAATGGTTTGCATTTTTGGATTTAGCATGCAAAATGCACGACTACTAGTGCATGGACAAGAAATTTGGGCATGATTTGAGTCTCCAGGAGGTCAAAAACACCCAAAAAATGACCTCTCTGCCCCTATTTTGACACACAAGAAGCAGTCTTGGGAGAATGAAGATTTGGAGGGGAAAATGAGCACCAAATTCAGAAATTCCACTTGGGTTGGAAAGTAGACAGGCCAGGCTTTCAAAAAATCACACTTGGGCACATTTTGGACTCCTGTAGGTACCTCAAAATAGGCTCCAAAGTGGTGCGGCGCATATAGAATTGGGCATGGTGTATATAGAGAAAAAGGCCAAATTCACCTCCGTTTAGCGAAATTTCAATTCACGACTTTCTCCAAGTGGGCCCGCTCATCTACATTTCACATTTTTCGGCAACTAAGGAAAATTTTAAAGAGTTTGGCTTCTATCCAAGTGGCAAAGGAAGGAAAACTGTCACCCAAGCCATTTGTTATTTTTGTAACGCTGCACCTGTAGCTAATGGTTGGCTTTCCATCTACATTTCGTAATGATTTGAGAAACTCCCCAACTCTTGGTCGTTCTATCTCCTCATGGCATGTTCTATTTATTGTATACAAACCATTTGCAAAGGGTTGGTTGGCTTGTAATTTCTGGGAGACTGTGGGAAAGAAACTCTGTTTTGTCATTGTATATTTTGACAGAGGATTAATGAAAGGCAACGGCTCTGTTTCATGAGATTCATGTGGTTGTGAGTGTAGAAAATGTGTTTTTCCTTGTGTCGCATATGTATTTCGTTATGTTTCATAGTTCATTCATATTCATTTCCAGTGAAATTTTCTGAGTAAGATAAGGCAGAATTCATTTTTATTGCTCTTCCCGTGGGAAAGTTTCATGATGTGTGTTTTTCTTCTATTGAAAAGGATTCATGTACTTATGCCCTTTTCACTCTCCTAAGCAATCTCTCCATTCCACGTTATTTCAAACTAAATTGCTAGACTTTCCGCCTGTCTTGCCTCATGATGTAATCTGTGCCTTTGTATTAAATTCTCTACTCATTACTGTCCGTTGGTCCCATAACATCCCAGAAACTCATTCATTCATAAAAAATTGTTTCTTGTATCCATATTTACTTACTAGCCTAAGATCAATATTTCAATGTAAGTCATCTCAGACCATTTCGTTTACTTATTCGCTGAGCGTGGCTCGGAGAGAGACCTCTCCTGTTTTGGTAGGGCTAGCTACCAGACTAAGCGTGGTTTGTGGTTACCCTGAATTTTGCCTTCCTTCAGCCTAAGGCAGATTTAGGTGCTAACAAGGTGGTTTGTGGAATTCCTAAACCTGGTTGGCCTTTGCATCATTAATATGAGGTTATTTCTCCTTTTTAATTCATGACTATTATATTGGTTTATATGTGGATTATATGGTTGTTGTTTCCTTGGTATTTCTGTTGTTATTATGTTGGTTATGAACATGTATTATGACAGTGACTATGTATGGATCTCATCATGTTTTTACTTGTAAATGAATGAACAATGCATCTATGGCCTAATAGATGAAATTGCAGCTAAAGTGATAAGGAAACAATGCCTCATAGCGAATCTCAGATAATTATGAGACCCCTGTGCTTAGCTATGTTGTTAAGACTTGTAGATTTCATATTTGTGATATGTTTGACGAAATGTCTGTCATGGCTAGTAGGGGTCCATTCTGGTCATTGTTGATGTTTCTGCAAATGTATCTTTGTTTCGCTGTGAAATTTCATTTTTGAACCTGTCATTGAGTTTTGGGCAGTGGCCTGGGATCTGTGCCTAAAAAAATGGAACAAATATTGAAGTCATAGGCACAACACTAGGGAAAACATTCCCCAGAAGATCCCTTGCCCTTGCTTTGGGAGCTTTTGGTGCCTCCTAGATGCACCCTAGTCCATATCAAGGGAGCGTCCAAAGGTCTGATGCATTAAAACTTCAGTTGGTCTTAGGGGCTGGTTACCTGAGTGGTTGGGATGTTTCTTGGGAGTTTTTTTGTTGATGTGGAAGGTTTTTTTGATGTGTTTCACAATTTACATTTCCTTAACTAACACATAGGGAGTCAAATCATATCATGGTAACTTTGTGTCACATGTTTACCCTGATTGGATTGTTACCTTCGTAGATGTGGGAGGAGGGTGGTTATAGATTGGTATCAGAGCATGGTTCACCCCTCGGACTAGATGGGTGGTGTGTTGGTCATGCATTCATGTTGGTTTCATATGTCTTCCTTATGCTTGTAGTCCATGTGCTTGTTGCATTTGCATGGTGTTGATCATGGTTGTAGTGATGTCACCATATGGAGGTTGATGGTATTGTTGTAGGATGTGTCATGATGAGTGTATGGTTGTATATGAATTTTCTAAGCATGTGAATGTCTATATGTTGTTATGCATGCATTGTCATGGTTATGGTTATGTATGTATGGTCAGTTAGATATGAATTGTGAGGTCATTGTATGCAGTTAGGTCATCATGATGATAATGGTATGTTATGATGCTATTGTGTTGGATGAGATAGAGTAGGAGATGCAAATCATTAAAGTGAAGTTGCAACAATGGAATTTGGGCTAAGAGAAGATCATCATAAACATTTGTATGGTGGGCATGCAAGTATGTTGATTAATGTTTATTATAAATATTAGGGTTACTAATATACTTGTCATTATGTTATTATTATGGTAACATGTATGATAAATTCTAGTTGATTAGTGTAGTTATATGCACATGTGTCAGATAGTCACGAATGATAATAACATGTGGTTGTATGCATTTCTATTGTTGTTTTATGATAGTTAAATTGATTATTATGTTATATGTTGTTGATGAACACATTATATATTAACTTCTTGTTGTCATATGCTAGTTAATGATTATGGTTATTGCATTAAGATCTTGATATTACATGTATCATGCTAAATTGGATTGGCCGATGCAGATGGTTAGGGTTATGACATTAAGGTATGAGTTTGTCTTTGTCATCTATTTGATGTTTGAGTGTTTG
This sequence comes from Pinus taeda, assembly GCA_000404065.3. Lineage (NCBI taxonomy): Eukaryota > Viridiplantae > Streptophyta > Pinopsida > Pinales > Pinaceae > Pinus > Pinus taeda. The sequence continues at coordinate 33,949 of APFE031710285.1, read as the reverse complement.
ATTATGTCATCTAGTTGATTTATTTAACATGGTATGTTTGCAAGTTGGATGAATGTTTGATTAATCGCATAATATGACTATGTGTATGTAAGATTTCTCGAAGGAACAATCTTGTTTTAAGATGGTTTAATCACACATATGTGTTGAGATAGATGAGATGTACTTGAATGTAGGTAGGTGACAGTTGTAGCATTATGTCTAATGACTATGAGTTGACTATGGATTATGACATGATTGTTAGTCTTCGTAAAGGTTGATTTCAAATTAGCAGATGTGTTGTTGTGATCTTTGGAACATGTCATTGACAGATGTGTTCAACCATAAGGCAACGTGCTTGGCACAACAAGGTAAGATAATTGCTATATTTTTACATTTATTTATGCACTGACAGTTATGTGTTATGGAAATATGATACAGAGAATTGCATGGCAAAGAAATTGCCATGGAATCTTGAAGAAGGCTCAGGTTGAGCTTTCCCATGGAAGCACTGGGAACCCTTGGGGATTGAGTCATGGTGTCTATTGAGAGAATTGTGTTTTCAATACCTTTTAATTTTCTTGTGCCTGATTTGTAGTTTTGTTATGTCTAGTGCATGATCATGCCACTTTTTTTGCAGTGTCATATTGTTATTGGTTTTCATGGTTTTCTTCTTGTTTGTTTCTTGTTCTAGCCTTTTATGTTTTGAGGGTCTTGGGAATTGGTTGGGAATGAAGAAATTTGATGGAACTTTAGGAGAGATGTGTGGAACCCAATAGGTAATGAAAGACTGGATGAAGTTGGTGCATGTGTAAGGGAATTTAAAGGTAAGCGTATGATATTCTATTAAGTTGGTTGATTCCATTAGTGTAAAAGGATGGTGGCAGGACAACCATGAGAAAGATAACGGGAAAGGTAAAGTGAATGCATGTGAGGCATCCAATTGCTTGGATATATTGGGAATGGTTGTTCTAATTGTTGTGCATATTGTGCATGCATAAAGGGGGTTCTCTTAACCTTGACCTTATGATATTTGGTAATTTTGTCACGATCATGTTTATGCTAATGTTTATATATATGCATGAATATATGTACATATGTATGTCATTGTCTAACAATATCACGATTGTTTTATGTTGAAGTTTATATATATTTGTGTGTGTGTGTGTGTGTGTGTATTGTTGTCTGGCAGGGTCATCAGGAATCATTCTTGTGGATGAATGATTTCTTATGCAGTTGAATAGCATGAAGAGGTTCTAGATTGATGAGAAATCAAGTGAGAAGAGTAGCCTGGTAGATCTTTGAGGCCAATATCATGTGGATATGAATTGATATTATGTGATTATACTACGTATATGTTTATGTTCTAGATAGTCTAATGCTAAGAGATACATTAGCAGAATGAAAACAATGTGATCCGTGACATGCTAGGACAAGCATGGATGGCAAATAGGCATTGGAAACAAGGTTTCTTGGTATAGGCTATGTGGTCTTGGATGTGACCTGCTATTGTTGTGCATATTTTATATTCAGTGATTGTACCTATGGTGTTGTGTGCATATTGCATATGCAGTGGTGGGTATAGATGGTGCTATGTAGATGTTGGATATGGTGTGTTGTGTACATATCATATTGTGTGCATGATGGATATGTGACGTTTTGTGCATATGATGCTGTGCACATGTTGGATATGGAGTGTGGTGTACATATGATGCTGTGTAGATGTTGTATATGTAGTGTTATGTGCATATGGTGTTGTTTGCATGTTGCACAAGTGGTACTAAGTACATATGGTGTTGTGTGCATGATTGTACATGTGGTATTGTTTGCATGTGGTGCTTTGTACATTGGGAAAATTGGGACGAACATCAGTCACGACCTCGTGAAGTTGATGTACCAATTTACCCAAACAGGGCCCATAGTTTGGTGCTTCATCTCCTAGGGTTAGGTTTTTGGATGTTTAGGGTTTTCCATTGTTTTTCAATTATAAATAGGCCTTTTAGCCTCATTGTAACATAGTTCAGAGGCATGTAGCCACCACATATCTTCTAAGATATAAGCTACCATTGCTCGAGCTAGTCTTATTTCCATTTTGTTTGTAAGCATATTTTAGTATTTGATATTAATGAAATGAAGTGTTATTGCTGTTGCATCTTTGTATTTATGGTTATATCTGTACTTTGTTGCATTCTTGTTTAAATATGGATCAGTGGTATTAGATGGGTCTTCTCTTTCTCTGCTTTTCTTTGCATTTCCCCAACGAGACTAGGATATAAGGAGTTAGGACTTGATCTGGTCGAACCTTTGTAAGATCAACCTTGCAAACCCCAACGACCACCCATGGGGGAAGAAAAGAAATATGAGGGGGTACGAGATCCTAGTAAATATTTCTCAAGGAGGCCCTCGAGAAACAAAGGAACTGATGATGGATAAATTTTCCCAGATCCTTCAACGATTGCCCACCAGCAGTGCATCCACATCTAGCAGCCACTCTAGAGGCTCCACTCCTTTTAAGGTACAAATAAAATTTGACATTCCCATATTTGAGGGCCAAATAGATGTAGACGCCATAGATAAATGGTTAAATCTGCTAGAAGGATATTTTTCTTTTCATGATTTTTCCAACCGAGAAAAGATTACATTTTCTCTTCTCAAAGCCACCCCCACGTCAAGGACTGGTGGGAAACCTACTGTGAGTAGAAGGATGAAAGTACGACCTCACTGTTTTTAGTGCACCCACTTGGAACTCATTTTGGGATGCCATCAAGGAGCAGTACTATCCTATCGGGAGCTATGAGCATAAATACATAAAGTGGACAATGCTTCGGCAAGGAAGGGACCAAGATTTGATGGAGTTTACCAATGTTTTTCATACCCTTCACATGAAGGTTGGTATCAAGGATTCTAAGAAACATTTGGTACTCAAGTATGGTCACTTCCTACACAGGTACATCCTGGATGAGATGGAGTTCTTGGACATCTCCTTGCTTAGCACGACATATTGATACGCTGCAAATACTGAGAAGAAGTTTAAATAGAAGAAGCGAGACTTTGGATCTGCGAATATGAAGTAAGGGAAAGGTGCCCCCAAACCGTAGAACAAAGGACAAAGCAAGGCGGGGTGGCTTAGGAAAAACTACCAAAGACACAAGAAAAGAACAACACCACAAAGCCAAAGAAGGACATGGGAAAGTGCTGTGAGTTCTATAAGAGCTCCACTCACAACACAAGTGAGGGTCAGGCGAAGCAGTCACTGTTGGCCAAGCTGAAGGCTTCAGAATCAGATGCATGTTCTGACTCTGAGTCAGAACTCAACAAGGGAAATGACAAAGGGAAGCAAATTATTGATGTGGAGCCCAATGGCACCATCGCCACCACAAAAATCCAGAAGGATGAACCCGAAGATCTAGAGGAGGAGGAGCACCTCTTCCACTCCCATATGTCAGTAAAGGGTTCCCCACTACAGTTCATTATCGATAGTGGGAGCCAAAAGAACCTCATTTTGGAAGAGGTCATCAAGAGGCTAGGCTTACCAAGCACATCACACCAACAATCATACACCATCGGGTGGTTTTACGAAGGATAGGATCTTCACATGAGCCAGCAATGTCACCTTCCATTCAACATTAATCCCTTCACTGATGAGGTATTATGTGACATTTCTCCCCTTGATGTTTTTGATGTATTATTAGGCCAACCATACTTGTGGAAGAGACATGTTGTGTCTGAGTCAAGGCCTCATGCTGTTATTGCTACTTTGGGAAATAAGTTTTCCAAGATATCGAAGGTAGCACTGCCTACCGCCATCTCTTTGGTTACTTCAAAACAATGCAGTAAGCTCATTTCCAAAATCGAGAAATTTGTTTTCCTGATGATACGCCCTTAGGGAAAGAAGAAGATGGTGGCCACGACCTCCAGACAGAGCCCCTCCACACCACAACAACAGATGCAGAAGGTTGTCGATGAGTACGAGGACATCTTCACCTCCCCCGTTTTAGGGCCTAAATCTACCTCGGGCTGAGAAAGGCAGGATCTAGGGTAACATCAAGCCATGCTTAACCTGGTAGCTAGCCCTACCAGGCCGGGAGAGGGCTATCTCCTTGTCATTATCAAGAAAATATAGCAAATGAGGCTTCAGATGACTAATTTAAAGACTAATTTCAGGCTAGGTATATGCTCAGAGGAGTTTGATTGAATTTAATGATGGTTTGTTGGCTCAAATGTGAAAGGCAGATTTGGGTCCAGGGAATGGACTCAGTTTTGCAAGGTTTCGATGGGGCAAGGTAGGAAAATGCTTTAGTACTTTAAATTAAATGAGATGGAGAATCTTAAGACTGGTGAGGAGTTGGAGAGGGCATGAGTGTCTCAGGAATCCTCTTCAAATAGTAGAAAACATAAATAACTAAACAAACCCTAGGTAGAGCACTGCAACATCAATGATTTCTACCTTTATCCTTGATTCATTTAGTTCAACTGAAAAGAGAGAGAGAATGGCATACATAAACACATGTAAACTTGAATTATGGAATAAGAAACAATACCAAATCAACTTGCCGCAACAATCCCACAAAATGCGGCAAACCCTGGTCTATTCCTTTGCCAAACTGCAGAGATGAATGTACAATGTTGCTCAAAGCTTTCACAAAAGTCCAACCTTGACAAATGTCTGAAAAAGTACTAGATATAGGCAAAAAAAAACTCATTCTAGGCTTTAGGGGTTGAATTCATGAGTTTAGGAGTTGTTCCAACAAAATCTAAACTAAGAACTAAAAAGTAGGTAGTGGAACAACTTGCCTCTAAAATCTAGGAAACTGATTCATTTAGTTCAAAACTACCTTTTCATGATGTATCTACCTTAATGAGTGAATTTTCACCATTTTTACATCAAATTCCATCAAGTTACATCACATTACATCATGAGTTTGACCATGAGAGAGAAAAAAGTCAAACTCAGAAAAAACTGCGCAAAAAACAGAGTTTTTTTTTGGCAAAAATGACAATTTTCCATCCTGTGCGTTGCGCCACTATCCCTGTGCGTAACGCCTTTTTTTATCTGATTTTGGAGGCCTTCCCTTGCACCAAATTTTCTCCAAGTGGTATTTTTGGAAATATTTATCTGTCTACTTTCTAGAACAAGTGGAATTTCCGAATTTGGAGTCCATTTTCCCCTCCAAAAGTGAGTTATCCCAACACTGCTTCATGTGTGGCCAAAAAGGGGCAGAAGGGCATTTTTGAGGTGATTTTAACCCTTTTGGAAGCTCAAAACTTGAAAAAAATTTCTAGTGATTTCTGGGCATTGATAATTTTGCATGAGGAATCCAAAGATGTAAAGTTTTCCTCCAGAGGAGGTTCCTAGCAAAAGTAAGTGCCGGTGGCGCTATGCACCAAGCAGAAAATCTTGTTTTTTCCTCTAAAAATTAAAAATTGACAAAAAGTGTGCCAAATTTCTTGAGATTTGAGTTGAGTGATCTGCATCAAGTACTATGTTGGGTTAAGGAAGCCTCAACGATGATTTTGAGTCTATCTTGGTCTTTCTTCCCCCTCAAAGTTTTCCTCAATTTGGCCTTCAAGGTCCTTATCCTCGCTTTGCAAATCTTGTTTCTTGCCAAATAGTGACAGGTCATGTGCCTCAACATTTTTTTCTCTTTTTTGGCCTTCTTCAATAGCTTCTCTAAGTGCATGTTTGGTCTTTCTAGGCAAGATTCATGATTAGCTTCAATTTCTTGCTCTAGTGGTGTCAATTTGATTTCCCCCTCTTAGCTGCTTGCCGGTTTTCCCTTATAGTTTGCAGCTCCATGATCGTCTACTAATCCTCTAGCTGCTTGTTCCTTTAATCAATATAATTGATAATCCACTTATCTATTTCCAGGTTAAGAGCTAAGGCATGAATGTCAGCTTCTTGTTCTTGGATGATCTCTTTAAGTCTTGAGCTTTGGGGGCCCAAATCAGTGTCCTCATCCGAAATGAGAATGAAATCTCTCTCTTGACCTTCCAAAGGCCCCTCATCATGCACTGGTTGTTTACCTTTGTTCTGTACCTACTTTTTTGTTGAAGGAAATGAGACCCCTTTCACCCTGGGCGGAGATAGTACTCGTTTTGCCGCTGCAAATAGCCTCCTTGTCCCCTTTTGATAAGTGATGAATACTGCCACACTGATGGTTTGAGTCTCATGCACTTCTTGCTGATGTGAAGGCCCTCCTGCCTCATGAAAAACTGATGGGGTCACTTGAGGACTTGTGAAAACCTCATGTGAAATGAAATCATCCCATGAAACATTCAACAAGCTCAGCTAGTGCAACACCACAATCTTGATCAATGCAATGTGATAAATGTTGTTGTATTGTTGATGAGGAGGCTTTCTTTTCACTAATATGGTCATTTTATCAATATTCTGACACATGAAACAGGGGAGGTTCATCATCCTCACCTTAGTGAAATGCATCAATAATCTAATATGATATGCGTACAAGCGAGAAAATCTGCCTTCACAGTTGAAATATTTGATTATGAGCTTCATGAGAGGAGCATATGTGTCCTATAGGTATCTGAAAGGGAGCAATCTACTAATCTACTTCTGATAGCCAACCTTGATATAAGTATCCAGCCTTGATATAAGTCTCATAATGCTCTTTGTCAACCAGTTGTCCCTTGTTCCATTGTTCTCCCACATTCGGAATACCTGTTGCTTCAACTATAGTTTCAGGTGTCAAGGTGAATGTAACACCTGCCAAATTGACCTGGCCATTGTGAAGATGGAGAACAAACAATCTAGCAAGCTCATGGTGGTATTTGACTCTTTCCACCATCTCGCAAAACTAGTAGCAAGATTGATGTTTGAAACATGCTACAGCAAGAGGAGAAGCCAATAGCTTTGTAAGTGTAGTGGGCTCCTCCCGGATGTGTTTGTCTCCCTTATGAGGTTTTCTCGGTGCATGAAGTTCTTGAGAGGAATCACTCACTGTTTCCTCATCTCTGTCATAAGGTGAATCTGTCTCCATATTTTCCACTGTTTGGTTTGAAGCGATAAGTATGAAGAGATTTTAAATCAAGAATAGTTGTTTGCTATTTGATGAATGGAATTAATGAGGGGGACAGTGAATGAGGGATTTTTTGATGCTAGATATAATGGGTTTAGGGAGTGATAGGGTTTGGGGATGCCAATTAGGGTTTAGGAGTAGTGGGAATTAGGTATTAGGGTTTTTAGTTTTGGGGATAGGGCGGTAGATGAGTGTGAATGAGAAAGGGGAGGGAAAATGAAATGAGGGAAATGTGAAAATGATGCAAGGGAGAAAATAGCAACAATGACAACTTTGAAACCCTAGACAGTTTTTTCAATGTGACTGTGCAACAAACTAGGGTTTTCCTTTTCACCTATTTACACACCATGAAAGCTGACTAAAACCCTTGCAATGGCACTTAGGAATGTTAAACTTGTGAGATGATTTTTGCAAGATTTGGAGCTTGGAGGAGGTGATTTTAGTGAATTTTGGGCTTGAAAGGTAGGTGCGCCACACCCACTAACAGGTGCGTTGCACCACTCAGGTGCATCAGGCCTGTGTATTTTCCAACGTATTTGCTAAGATCTGTGTGCCGCGCCAGGAGCTTTGCACATTTTTGTTGCAAATTTTCTCCCTTAGCCCTCAAATCATGATTTTCTCTTGTTTCTTTCACTTCTTCAAGCATAAGTGAATTATTCAACATGACAAACACTTTATACACCCATGATTTTAATTTTTCACTTAAAAAAAACCCACTTTTCTAAAGTTTGCTTTTCACTTGTTCTTTAAAACTCTGTTTTGGCAGTTTGACTTGCTTTTTGTCTTTGATGGACTAAATGTTTTGAATTTTTTACTCTTTGCAGGAGCTTGGCAAGGTGACTAGGGCTGCTGCTCGGACTTATTACATATAAGAAAAATGAAATTACTTGAAATTCTTATACATAAAACAATAAAAGCTGTGTTTTTCCTCAAAACAGGGTTTTGAGGAAAAATCTTACCAAGCATGTGATTATTGAAATTTTTGATCTTGAAGTTTTATTTGATCTCCCCATGTGCCTGCTGACCATTATAGATCTTTTACAAGACTTTAATGACAAAACCGTCTACCTAATGAGACCTAAAACCCTAAAAATGACTTTTGCAGATGTAAAGACAGAAAATGACTATAAATGACTTGAATTTGTGAAAATAGGCCAATAGGTAAAGACCATGAGGGAAAATGATAATATACCACCGCCATCAGATGATCCATGATCCTAATGGAATGCAGCTAATCGGATGAGACACCTAAATGCAATGCAACAAGAGAATTTTGATCACTGATAGAGGGATGAAGATACCGACATTAACACCCCGTAGGGGTGCCTCTGCACTATCAAGTCAAGCACTCCATCGATCTGACCCTAGGTGAGCCATTTCCTAATGGACCATTCTATCGATGCTCTATTTTAAAGAACAACAAAATCAAGAGGAATATTCAGGAGTTGCTGCAGAAAGGTCACATCCAACTAAGTTCATCGCCCTGTGGGAGCCTAATCATGTTGGTATAGAAGAAGGATGGGACTTGGAGAATTTGTATTGACTATCGGGTGTTGAACAAGATCACGCTCTGGAATAGGTACCCGATCCATGGATTGATGACCTTCTGGACCAACTCGAGGGGAAAAATATTTCATCAAGATTGACTTGAAGTCTGGATATCACCAGGTACCAATCAAACCCTCTGATGTGTGGAAGACTGCCTTCAAAGCCAAGGAGGGCCTTTTTGAATGTTTGGTTATGCCATTCGGGTTTACGAATGCTCTTGTGACCTTCATGAGGCTAATGGATGGCATCTTGCATCCATTCACCAACTCATTTGTAGCGGTATACTTGGATGACATCCTAATCTTCAGCCAGAGTTGGGAAGAGCACCTCCACCACATCTGACAGGTTCTCCAAACATTGCAGCAACACAAGCTGTGTGCCAATTTGGAGAAATGCAATTTTGGCATGACCCAGGTTTAGTATTTGGGATATATTATTGATGAACAAGGGGTTCATGTGGATCCATCCAAGATCCAATTCATTTAGGATTGGCCAGCCCCAACCACTCTAACAGAGCTCCACAACTTTATGTGTATTTCCAATTTCTACCGCATGTTCGTGTTTGTATTCCCTCATATCACTTGGCCCTTGAGACAAGTCACCAAAGGAGGAGTAAAAGCAAAATTATTTTGGTCTGAATCTCAACAAAAAGCATTCATAGAGTTGAAACATCACCTCTTATCTACACCAGTGCTCACATTACTAGACTTGCAACATCCAATGGAGATCAAGACAGATGCCTCTGACTATGCTATTGTGGTAGTCCTTACTCAACAGGGGCATCCAGTGGCATATCATAGTGAGACACTTCCAGACGCAGTCTGGAAGTATCCCATTTATGACAAAGAGATGTATTCCATTATGCAGGCTTGTCGACAATGGAAGAATTACATTTTGGGGAAGGAAACAGTCATCCACACAGACCATCGACCCCTGCAATTCATATAGACACAAGGGAAGTTGCAAAATGATCGCCATCATAATTGGTCCACATACCTATAACAGTTCCATTTTAATATCAGGTATAAGAAGGGAAACACCAATAACGTTGTAGACTGCCTCAGTCAACCACCGATCATGGCATTAACCACTGTGCTCAACTCTTGTGGGAACAAGACTTCTGATTAGCCACTTCTCTACAAAAGTGGCCCAAAATTTGGCCACACATACCAGACACTCTTGGAGGGTCAGCAAGTTCCAAATTTTCACCTCTAGGATGCCCTGTTATGCCACCTAGAATAGCTTTTTGTTCCTTGAAGTGAGAGTGCCAAGATGATTTGCAAAGCGCACTACAGTTGGGCTGCTAGGCATTTTATGGTCAAGAAAATAGTGGTAGTAATGTATAAGTATTTCTATTGGCCGAATCTTTGATAGGATGTTGAGAAGTACATCAGATCCTACAAGGCCTCTATACTCCACTACCTACCCTTAGTCGACCTTGCCAATCCATCTCCATGGATTACATGTCGGGCCTTCCTTCTACTAAGCATGGCAATGACTGTGTTTTTGTGGTCGTTGAAAGATTCTCAAAGATGGCCATTATGGTGGCATGCAAGAAGAATATCATAGCAGAATCCACTACTAAAATATTTTTTGAACAAGTGTGGGTACACGTCGTGATCTGACAGTCTATCATCTCAGATCAAGACAACAAGTTCCTCAGTACATTTTGGTCCAGTCTTTGCTCGATGATGGACACCAAGCTCACTAAGTCCATAACCTTCCATCCCCAAATTGATGGCCAGACAGAGGTTGTCAACAGCATGATCGTACACATTCTGTGCATGTACAACTCAAAGCATCCACGCACATGGGATAAGAGCCTCCCCTATGTCCATCACAGTTATAACCAGGCTATCCATAACTCAACTGGCCATAGCCCTTTTCAGGTGGGCTTGGGATTCCAGCCACTATGTCTCATTGATGTGGCCATGCCATTTTCATCTACTCAAGCAGATTCAACTTGTGTCCAATCTGAAGCCAATAAGGAAAGCGACTTCTTTGAGCACATCCAACATATCTACCAACAATTCCATGACATTATGGATAAATCAAATCCCAATTGCAAGAAGAAACATGATCAACATCGGGTGGCACACAAGTTTTAAGTGGGTGAAAAAGTCTGGTTGCATTTGTAGAAGGAACGCCTTACCGGAGCCTATCGGAAACTCAAACCACTATGATATGGTCCTTACACCATTACCAAGGTTGTGGGAGACAATTCATTTGAGCTTAGCATTTTCCCATTCCTTGGCCTACACCCAGTGTTCAATGTGGACCGCTTTCGACCATACTTCCCACCATTGCTAGACACATAAAACATTGCAGAACAACTTACACCGACAGAGTTAAATCGAGATTTCATGGAACAAGCCACAACTCATCGGATCATGGACACACAAATCAAGAACACCCAACAAAAAAGGATCCAACTATATGAAGTTGTCGAAGCATGCCAACTCCTTCACTAGGGCAAGTGGCTCACCAGAGACCAAGTTCAGCAGAAGCTTCCTCATCGCATGGAGGAATGCAATGCAAGTGGGACCATTGCTACCTAAAGGGGGAGGAATGATCTAGGTGGATATTGGTGGCCACCTGCCTATTCCACTTGGATCCCCACCATTGTTTCTTTCAATTTTTTAGTTTCCTTATTTATGGCACAATTTACTATTTTTGGCAGTTTTTCGTGGCTTGAACTTCCAGAGCCATTTTGAGGTCATAAACAACGTTTTTTTGGAAAACTGGGACAAACATGGGTCAAAGACCCAATTTCATCATTCAAAAGTTGTAGTCCTCAGATAGATCTTTCTAACAAGGCATTGTGCATGTCAAACGAAGATCGTATGCCAAACTTACAACCTCGGGAAGTTGATGTACCAAATTACCCAAACGGGGCTCATAGTTTGGCGCTTCATCTCCTACGGTTAGGTTTTTGGATGTTTAGGGTTTTCCATTATTTCTCAACAATAAATAGGCCTTTAAGCCTCATTGTAACATAGTTCAAAGGCATGTAGCTGCCACATCTCTTCTTAAAGATAAGCTACCATCGTCGGAGCTAGTCTTATTTCCATTTTTTTTGTAAGCATATTTTTGTATTTGATATTAATGAAATGAAGTGTTATTTCTATTTCATCTTTGTATTTATGGTTATATCTGTAATTTTTTGTGTTCTTCTTTAAATCTAGATCAATGAGCACGCCATGACTAGTATGATGTTTCAAAGGCAGGGTTATGCCTTGGTTTTTGGACCTTCCAGTGTGAGGAAACCTTGCTGAGGGATGGACTGCCTAGGATGGGGGTGCCAACAGAACTTGGAAGGTGTGTGACTGCACAGAATGGGGTGACTAGATTTCTTGAGGAACTGTGTAATAGGGAAGGGAAGGTCAGGGATATATGTTTTTTGGTTATTAGCATTGCTAGATGGAAGCAAATGCACATTGGGAGTGTGTCGTAGAAAAATGAGCTAGTAACTATTCACTGAGAGGACAAGTGGCGAATGATTATAGTGCTAGACATTGGATACATATTTGACCTTGCAGTGGATTTTGGACTTCCTGGGAAAGAGCGGAATCCTGGTATTACTTTAAGGGTGGAGGTGTGAGCCTCTAGATTTTGTTGTTGTGGATGCAGGCATAGTCTCCTTTTATTTGCTTGTTGAGAAAATGTGCATATGCGTATATGTGTATATTATTGTAATTACTGTATTGAGTTGGATTTATAAAGCTCCATAAAGAGTATGATTATTTCTTGGGTGAAGAAAATGTGTATGTGTGTATATGTGGTTATTATTGTAGATACTGTAATGAGTTGTGTTATGAAGCTCTAGTAAACGATATGTTTGTCATGTTTTAGCAGATGGTCATTGTAAATACCGCAACGAGCTGTGTTATAAATCTCCATGGGTGGTATGTTTTGTTTTCAACAATCTTGTAGGTTATAAGTTTCATTGAACACCAAGGATGACATTCCTCCAAGGGGGAGGGTTCTGTAACATCCCTGGTTAAAAATCCATTTAAAAAAAATATAAGACCACGGTCATGGGACATGTATTCCAAGATGAATGGTGTAGGTTTTAATCCCGTACAGAAATTACCTGCATACGAATTCTAAAAACAGAAAATAAACAATGGTGAGAGCATAACACATCAAACAAATATACATAGAGATTTTCCCCTAGATCCCAATTTCAATGTTCTAATGCATATATATACATGTTGAAGCATCCATAAATCCCAATCCATTATCCCTAGGTTAGAACATAATCGTAGTTCCCTTGAATGAATCTACAAAATACCATGGACCGAAAACATCGCGCCCAAAACCATGTGTGAAATCCATGCACAAAACCATTGGTAGGTCCACTGACCTAATGTAGGGTCTAAAACAAATTTCACTGGGGCACTACCCTGTACCCCGTAAAGGGGGGTTACCTCCCCCCTTGTGACCCCCCCACTGCTCCCAGTGCAACGAAGGGTGGCCTCCACCCCCCTAGCTTAACTATTGGGGCTAGTCGTGGAAAGAATATAAGACAACCCAACAAATGTTGTGTAATGACATCCTAGGGGGGTGTCACTTCGGCTTATTATTGTTAAGGAAATTGGCAAAGGCAATGGAATAGGATTTTGGAAAGGAAAAATAACATGTTTGGCACATTTATTTATGAAAATAATGGAAATTAGGAGAAAAGGAAGGTGAAAGGTCAAAGGGTCCATGTAAGGAGGAAAATGAAGGAAAATAATGGAAAATGAAGAAAATAGAGGCCTCATTGATAAAAAGGCTTATGAGGATCAGTTGACAAGATTTTTCTCAGGCTTGGGCAGTGTAGCTTTTGTTAGTTCAGTTTTGGATCTCTCATTCTATTCTCTCTCTCATACTCTTGGACACTTAGATTTTTCTTGGAGAACTCTTGGAGAGTGTGGCATGCTGGGATGCTTGGAGTAAGAAGTTAAAGGAAGATCAAGAAAGCGAAGAGGACATCGTGATCAACAACTATAGTAGGTTTTTCTTGCAAGTACCGAATTTCATATATGTTTTCCTCACTAGTTTTTGCATTCATGGTATATGCATGTAGTTTATTGGTCATGATATGCCATTGGCATGGAGGATTATGTGGACTGACAATGGATTTTCCTAGTATTTCCATTTCCTAGATAGCCATGGTGTTGTGGGTTCATTTGTTTGTTTTTTTGGTTGGTTCTCATGTTCCCTTTAGCTTGGGTTGAGTTAGTAGTTCCTGGAAGTCTTGGTTTGACAAATGCTCTCGAAGCCCTATAGCAACTTGGGTTGAGTTACTAGTCCTGGAAGCTTTGTTTGGAAAAATGCTCTAGAAGTCCAGTGACGACTGTGGGTTTAATTACTAGTACTGGAAGCCTTGGTTGGAACAAACGCTTTGGATCCCTGGAAGGATTGGGTGGAGACCAATCTAATGATGGTTGTGAGTTTTGTCTATGAGGTGGAATCATTGTTTTATGGGTTGAGGTGGTTTGGCCTCTCAAAGCCCTGGTTCGGTTTTGATGGATTGTTCTATGAGATCCCAAATTCATGCTTGGAATATGGCATGGAGGTGATTGGATGGAAGAAATATTTGGTTCAACCAATCTATGGTTGGGTGGTTTGTGGAATTTCCAAACCTAGTTGGCCTTTGCATCATTAATATCAGGTTATTTCTTCTTGTTAATTCATGAGTATTATACTAGTTTATATGTGGATTATATGGTTGTTTCCTTGGTATTTATGTTGTTATTATGCTAGTTATGAACATGTATTATGACAATGGCTATGTATGGATATCATCATGTTTTTACTTGTAAATGAATGAACCATGCATCTATGGCCTAATAAATGAAATTGCAACTAATGTGATAAGGAAATAATTACTCATAGCGAATATCAAATAAGTATTAGACCTTTATTCTCATGTCTATTGTTAAGACCTGTAGATTTCATATTTTTGATATGTTTGAATGAATTCCTATCATGGATATGTCGATGGTGCTAGTCCCGCCAACATGTCAAGGGGATCTCTGTGGTAAGAAGTCCCAGCTAGACCTTAGACCATTTGGTGTAGGAGTCCCAATAGTAAGTAGTAAAGTAATGCCTTGACCATGGTAGCGTGCACATGTAAGTAGGATAGCTTTGGTCAGAAGCAAATATGTGACCTTGCAACAATTCAAGTGAGATGCATGGGGTTACTAACACACAAAGGGGAAAAGGAAGTGTTTCCCTTAGAAGCCTGTAATGTATGCAACCTAAAAGGAACACACAAGCGGAATGAAATCACAAGATGGAAAGCAAAATAGTCCACAAACTAAAGTGACAGATTAATCCAACAACATGTCTTCAATGGGATTCATACAATTGCATACAAAATAATTCATACACAAATGCGCAAGTTAAATAGCATACATTGTTAAAGAAACCAGCATAGTCCAACTACAATAACAACATATGCATGAAAATGTGTTGGCTCAATTACATTATTAAGTGAAAGTTCCATCCATACATACGCCATTGACAACCACTAGCCACAATAGTGGAATAATAGAGTCAACATCGCTTGCTCCTCCAAAGAAGTGTATTCACTCTATGTTGTGGAGAAGCCAAGGCTCATCATAATACTCTCCAAGCCTTCTCTAAGCAATGGCTAGCCAAAATCTTAGCTCCCAAAATCCTGTTCTATGAGTTATGAGGTTCTATTTATAGCAAAGGTTGGGGTGACCCTTGACTTTCCCCTTTGTGACTCTTTGACTACCCTCATGACTCTTCAACTTCTTTAAAAATAACTCTTTACATTACATAGTGACTATTCACATTCCACTAATGACACTTGGAATTTCACTTACAACATATTTACAAATAATACACGTTTTCCACATGTACCAATGTGAGACAAAATAGGCTAGAGAAAGCCCAACAAGACACAACATTATGACTTCGAAGTTTGGGGAAAGACCAAATCGGCAACCTCCGCTTGATGATTCTTGGTCATGTACTAATGCCAATCTTGGTACTATGTTATGATGTCCCCAAATTGCTTGATGGTGTCTTCCTGATAGTGGACTCTTTCCTCCATAGCCTCTAGGTATATGGTCTTGGAACATGTGTCCATCTCATTCTAAAGCATGTGCAGTATGATGTAGACCATAAAATGACCACCACTGTGCTTCTACATGTTTGGTGTGCTCATTCCAATTCATCCTTGGTGGCCTCTCGCCATAGCTACTCCATGTACCTCTCGACCTCTAACCGGACTTGGTTCTTTTGGTTAGCTTTAGTGAGGGAACCTACATCTTTTCACTCTCTTCCTCAGTTGCTAGATTTTCTAGCTCATCAACCTGTATTGGCGTTGTTTTCTGTGTCATTATGCTTTTCTTTTGTTCTTCTTCCCATTTGTTCTTCTTTTCTTACTCTTTCTTTCTCAACTCCTGTTCTTCTTTCACTTCTTGTTCTTCTTGCTGCGATCTTAGTTCTACTACCTGAAAGCTATTCTCTTCTCTCTACCCTTGCTCTATTGTCTGTGTCCTCTACTTCCTTTTTCTTCTGTTGTCAAGCTACTTGCATGAAGATTGAATGCACTTTCACTTTGCATCTTTGTTCTCCCTTTATTATGTCATCAATTTCCTCTTTCCCTGATCTTGCGCTAGATTTCTTCCTTTTACTACTGCTGCTAATCTTGCTGCCATGTTAATGTTGATTCCTTTTCTGTAAACAGTTGGGAATCTGCATATATTTGCAAGTAAGTTGGTGCTCACTCAACTAACTTTAGAGCATGACCAAGTAGCAATTAGTGTATTTGATGAGAGGAATTGCGCAATTTTTGTTGACAGGGGTGACTAACTAACTGTAGGAATCTAAAAATTTTAGTCCCAACAATTAGTGTGGGATCTTGATGATTGGAACTATGCAATGCATAGTTCAGTCTGGGTTAGTGCCTGGGAGAGACTATGCATTGTGCAATCTTAGGGACCAAGCTAGGAGATTGGCTCCTGGAACTGCATAGTGTGTAGTTGTAGCCAGCCCAAGATAGGCTCTACGCAATTCCAAAATCCAAGGCAAAGGCCTTGAGCTCCTAGATTGCATAGGGCATGTAGTGAAGTGTGAGAACCAAGCAGGGGGAGCCCATATATGTCCATAAGGAGTGTGAAAACAAGAAGATCTAAAGGATGATGTAAGGATGAGTGTAGATCTGACTAAGTGTAGATGTATGCATGTAAAACAAGTGCAAAAATGGATCAACTTGAAGGAATGGGAGGCATGTCAAGGGAGTCGTTGCATGGCAACCATTGGTGAAAAAATGGGAAAACTCATGCGATGCTTCGGGAAGGCAATGTATAACTTGAAACAACACTCCTACAAGCTAAAACAAGTTAAAATGCCAGTGGTCATTTAAAAAAAATGAGTGAAACAACACTCTACAAGCTAAACAAACAAAAGCGACAAAAAAAGTAGCAAAAGGCGATAAAAAAAAACTCATCCCGAAAAGTGATGATAATTCTCCGAAGGCTCCTTAATATCCTAGGGAAGCTAGAACTTGATGGTCGAATGTATAAGTGAGCTCTAGAGGCATCCATTACATAGATTTGATTGAAATGGAGTTATTGACGCATATGCTTGAGATGAAAGACAACAACGACACTTGGTAGAAACTTTTAAATATGGCAATGTGTCACCTTCAAGAAATTAATAATAGATCCCTACTTCCTAGGGGTGCTTTTCTTTTTTCTTTTCTTTTTTCTTTTGAAGAAAATCTGTAATGCATTCACAGAGAAATTGCAGAGTCCTGTGGAGAACTGGGAACCTCACCATCACATGCATCGACAGTTGTTGACATAATGCTTCTGTGCAATTCCTGGGCTGAGTGGCTTTGATTGCCTCTCATGCTCTACGCAGTTTCCCAGTTGAGGATAGGTTGTGTTGGCTTGATAGTCCCTAACTCAGGTTCAGCGTTAAGTAGCCAAGCATATCCCTACACCACTGGCCCTTTCGGAATCAATCTGTGGAGTGCAGACCAAAGTCTCACCCCAAGTAGTATGGGGGGATGTAGGAACCAAGTTTTCACACCTTGAGATGGTAGCGATGTCGCTTTTATACCTTCACTTTGCCTTCGTGCAGACTGATAAGCCCTTTAGGTCTTATCAATGTACTTCTCTTATTTGTCCTTGAAGCCTCCAGAAAAGTCTATGACTATCCTTCGCATACCATAAATAGATAGATCAGGCACTTACCTGCCTCTGTAATTACTCTTAATTCTATATTTACTTAGATTATCTTAGTTTTGTACAATATTAACATGTAATTATGATTATCTTTGCGTAAACATATGTATTTACTTGCATTCGTATAAAAAAGAGTAACATATAGATTCACGCATCAAAATAGTATTAAAACATAAACCCATTATTCAATGTAACATAATCGCATGCAATTAATAGAAGTAAGATACACAAGAATTCCAGAATACTTATCTTTATTGATAATCCAGATTTCTAGTACCGACTTTGACTACCTTGCACACACACCTACAAGGGTCCATTCACTCAGCTGTGGACTTCTACCCTAGGCCTTTGTGCACTCAGCTACAGAGCCTCTTCCTACGCTAAGACTCTTCGCTGTTAGTTCTCACAGACCCAAAAAATTACTTAGAACTCTACCAAAATTTGCCTTAGACTCTTCTAAGGCTCCCTTTTTATACATTCCCATGGCCCACGGAGCAAGGGTAGATCTCATCAAGCCGACACAAACTATCTAAACTAAATGTGGAAACCCTTTTTGACTGTTTACATCTTCGTGCTTCATGACCACAAAATGCAGAGACTTTATATTCTTTATACAAAAATTGGGCCTTTAGACCCAAAACTTGAGTTTTTAAACCTAAACTGACCCTGGGGGACCCACTCCCAATAGGACCCTAACACAAATCTAGTGACTCACCCTCTAGTCACTCTGCTGGCATGGAGATCTTGTCGCGACAACCTCCCAGCTCCACCTCTACCACTGTGACCTTGGCGGTGCACTGTGTTCAGCCTATTTCACCTACTCGACTAGTTGCTCCGTCGTTGGCCCTGCACTGTCTGTCTATATTTTTTGTTGTGTCGCCTGCAGACTGGCCAATTTCTCTTCAATGGAGGTAGTGAGTACATAGGCTTCCTCCATCCAAGGCCCCAATCTATCCTTCAGTACTACCTCCTTGCATTAAGCTGCATCCACCTATTCTGTAAGTGCCTTTGCTTCCTACAGCATCACTAACCTTTGTGTAATGGTGATGGTGCATGTCATTGCTTTAACCTCATCATATCTATGTTGTAGCTCCCATGCTTCTGTTTCTAGCCTCTGCACATTGGGATCCTCCCATAGGTTGGTGACTACTTCGAGCGATTGCTCGAAGAGCGCAGTAAACTCCTTCACGATAGCATTTATAGTTTCTACTGCATCTTTGACAGTGGTCGCGCGCTCCTCTTTAACCTCTGGTGGAGTCGAAGGCTAAGCCTGAGCTCGAGCTCTATAATTTTAAGGTTCAATTCAAACTGAACCTTAGCGAGCTCTGTTCTCACCTCGTGCACTCTAGTAGCAAGCTTCCGAATTCTCACATCCATTGGTGCATCTTCAAGAATATCCAGCTCTAGAACAATCCTGTATGCCTCAACCATCACCTTGGTCATGTGCTCATTCTTTTCCATGGTGGCCTTAAGAAGATCAATGGCTAAATTCTTTTGTATAGCCAACTGAGTGTTGTTCACCTTCTTCTCACTGATAACTCAGGGCACGATGTTTTCGAGCCTGAAGTTCCACGATCACACCATGTTTCAAGGTGTGAAGGGCTTCACTTGGAAGCGTGGAGAAATTTAGCCCAACCCTCTTGAGGGTGCTGACAGTGGCCATGTCAGTTTTTTCTATTGTAGTCAGCACTCCATCTGACCGTGCTATGGCTTGGGGATCAAGCGTGCACACCATTTCTGTTGCCTCTAAAGTTCCAGGTGCCAAACTCGTTGACGCCGCATAGCTTCACCCCACACTAGTCTGTACCTGTGATGCTTGGATTTGGAGCTTGTGCAGAATCGTTTGAATGGAAACCAAGGCCTGTTTCTATTGCTGCTCAAATTGCTGCAGCAGTTCCATAGTCGCATCCCTCACCACATCACCAATGTCATTCAAATCACCTTCTGTCAAGGTGATTAGGTCGAGGGATGTTTTGATAGCCTTGGACTTCTTTCACGGCCATACTTTCCCCTGTTTGTTATTGTGCTTAACCTGAAACAGAGTAGTCTTCAAGTCTACTCCTCCCTATTCAGATCACTTCTCTTCCTCTTCTATCTATGGGGAAGGAGATTTCTGACTACTGTTGAAGTCATGCTCCTCCTCTTCTTCCCCCCATTCTGTCTACTTTTTGGTAGCACACTTTGCTTTGCCTTTGTCCTTAGCTTCTTTCTTCCTCTTTTCGACCAACTGTTCCATCTTTAGTCTGGTGTCTTCCTTCTTACGCTTTGTTGCAGACTTGCTAGACCCAACTGTCAAGTCTAAGCTCGTGCGCTAATCTGTTGGCCAGTAGTCAAGGACTACTGCGATTGCATCGTCTATGGACAGGTATGGAAGGTCATACCACTTTTTATCAAGGTCCTTCCACACTCGCATGGAGACACAGTGGAAGTCTACCTTGAACTCCACATACTCTACCAAATGTTCAAATACAGTCGATGATAACCGTAGTTTGCAGTTGATGGCCACGTCGATACTCAACTCCATCAAAATGAAAAATATCTTGCTATCCTTGACCCTTTGGGGGTCCTTGGTGGCCCAGAGCGAATCAAACTTCACTGCTTCTAGTAAATCCTATGCGACCAGAGGAAACTGACTATCCTACGGTAACTCCCATCTAACCAGTACTATGGATAGCAGTAGCTATGAATAGTGGAATTTTTTTCTCTAATCATGTGCTTTCTGCTTATCTTCCTTCGTTTTCAGAACCCCTTTGTCGGTGTAGGCCTCAGCCTGGGTGACTTCGGCGATTTGGGTACCTTTGTAGGTACTTCAACACTCTCGGGGGCCACCTCCTTAGCTGCCATTTCCACCTTCGGGGTAGCCCCCTTAGCTGCTATTGCTTCCCCAACACTCACAGATTTTGCAGGCGTCGACATGATGCTAGACAAAAACTCTTGTTTTTCCTTCAGCAACCTTTCAAATGCTAAACTCACTATTAAAGCTTCAAAGTTCTCACGGTTCATACACACCTGAGAGCTCAACACCTCAATTCTCAAAATGCAAAGTGTTTTTTTCTTGGCAGCCACTTGTAATTTATAGGCATTTTCAGATTCAAATCTGATCGTTCCCCCCAAATTTCGTTCATAAATGCTAGATTGGTCGTATATTTTCAAATATATTTCCCTTAAATTCTGACTTAAATGCCGCCCCCACCCACTCCATTTAGCCACTTTTACATCGTCAAATCATGAACAGTGACCATAATGGTCACTTTATGGCTACCCTACGCAGTCCTCTCTTTGATAGTGCAATTCCCCACGTGTTTCTGCTGACACTATGACATTCCTTCGTTCCATGCAGTTGCCTAATCATGCAAATTCACAACTCGAGCAATGTAGTTTATAGTCCTGTGCCTCCATTCAGCTACATGGAGCACTAAGACTGTGCTTCCATCAGGTCATCTAGCTAGATCGTTGGTGTATGGCTTCAATTAGCTACCATTCACCTTCCCTGGGAATGGCTCTCGATTCAACTTTACCAACTGGGCTGCTCCACCATTGGTAATTCCTTGATGACATATGGCCCCAGCCAATGCATCCGAAATTTTCCTAGAAATTTATCAAACTTTCTTTCATATAATAATACTAAATCATTTACCTTGAAGGTGTGTAGTTTGATGTGCTGATCGTGCCATGCCTTTTCATGCTCCTTTTGAACTTGTTGATGGAATCTAGCTAGAAATCTATCCTCTTCAATATTTGTTAGCTACACGAGCCTCTCCTCTAGAGCTCCGTGATCCGTCATTCCTGTAAATGCCACTATGGCTAACTAGGTACAATGTACTCCATTGGCATCACAACTTCTATCCCATAAACTAGCCTGAATGGCATTTGTGCAGTCAGCTTCTTACAAATATTTCAATAAGCCCGTAGTACCGCGAGTACACACACATCCTAGTCATTTCTTTGAGCATTGAAAACATTTGTTAGCACGCTCTCCAATATTTTATTAAATTCTTCCACCATCCCATTAGCCTGCGAATAATATGTCGTGCTCTTCTGATGGTAAACCTGAAATTCCTCTGTCATCGCGCGGATCATCTCATTAAGAAAATGCATACCGCAATTACTCATTAAAATTTTTGGACAACCAAACCTTGTCAACACATACTCAAATATTAATTTTTCTATTGTTGTGCTTGTACAATCCTTCATAGGTTGCACCTCCACCCATCTAGTCAAGTACTCAGTCGTGGTGATGATGTACTGCACACCCATCTTCTTTCTTGGAGGTTGAATTGGTCCCATAAATTCAATCGCCCATTTCTTGAAGGGCTATAATGATATCTGTGGATTCAACAGAAGCTCATCCCTCTGCTTTTTTTCCTAAAATACTATTGGGCTCACCCACATAGATTCGTCCACTGGTTCAATAATACCTACTGTAGGAATTTTATCCAACTATAAGCGAAACTTTTTTTTATACTTCAGATTGAGGTGGTAAGGTCTTTGCTTCACAAGCTTCGCATATGCTTTTAGCATGATCTTCATGACACCCAAGTCCCCTATTATCCCTTTTAGATCTGAAAACTTCATGGGTAACAGATCCTAATATTTGCAGAGTAGTTCGGCAACCTTATCTACTATCGCATCATCCTAGTAGTCCCCAATACTTGCAAACTTCGGCTTTGCTTCCGTGCCAATGTTCACCTATCTAGTTTTGAGAAGCTCGGTTATGTTTGGGTTCTCTAGTTTTGGTCCTTCAACTTACGATGAAATTCAGTCTCTGGGATATTAATCTTCCTCGGGTCTTCTTCTTCTTCTTCTGCTGTTACATTGTAGCATTCAAGCGTGTGGCTCAGCTGGGTTGTCCAATTAGGTTGAATCAAATCTAGAGGATCATGCGGGGTCTCAAAGGTTGCTGCCTTAACCTCTTGTAATGCTTCATTGATACATTCAAACCCATTCTCAAAGCTCAACGTCATAAAAAATTCATGGCGCAAAACATCCCATTCTTTAGTGCCATGGAAAAGTTTCGTCTTTAAGTACCAATTCATCAGTATAACATCCAAAGTATGACAAAACAGATGCACCCACTCCAGTTGAGGTTTCGCTCAATACGCTTTAGTCCATTTGTCCAAATGGTCACTGATGAGCCCCGAATTGGGTAACTTATTGGGCTAATTTTGTCTAATTGTCCTTTTTCAATCCTCCATTTTCATAGATTATGCATTTTTTTAGTATGTTTATGTCATTTGAACGAATAAGGGTGGTCACTCTACCTAGGAGGCTAATACGTGGTTATTTTAGGTTTTTTGGACACATGTTGGAGCAAAACCGAGCAATCATGGGCTAGGTGACAGCCAAGCTTGAGGTGAGGATTCGTAGGGGGGTTGTCTCTGACATTAAATGGCCCTTCCTCGGGATCTCCACCCTCAACTCCAAGCTCATAGGCCATCAAAACGGATCCTTAAAGGCAGCCAAGCAGATTTTGGAAAAGGGACTATCTACTAGCAGTTGGGACAACCAAGTCCCTTGAATTGAGGAGGCCTGTTAGGCCCCTCGTGATATATAAATAAGAAGGCCTCAACCTTCCTAGTTTATTTTTGAAACCATTGCATTTTTTTGCACTATAGTGCTGTCACTTTCAGCTCGTTTTCTTGTAGCCATTGTGGCATAACTTTCGGTTGATGACTATTTTTTGATAATGACAACCAGTCCTATTTTGTATTAGCTCTGAGTTCTTTATAGGAGCCGTAGCTCTTAGGTTTGGGCCCAACCTGAGAGTCAAGGCCTCCTTTATGTATTGTTATTTTTCCTTTATGCATCGTTGTTTTTCTATTATGCATTTGCAAACTTATTTCTTTTAAGGAGATTAAATTGTGTTGATTAACTAGGTCACTGTTTATGGTTAGAAATGCTTCTAATGTTTGGATTAGCTTGGTAGGATATCAACAAGGAAAAAGCTCCAGAAAAAGGCCAACAAACACCTTTGGTTTGACCTCTCCCTCATAGGATCAGGGGCTGGGATCAAAGCAACCTTGTTGTCCCAAACAAAAACACTATTTTTTCTTTGCCATGCAATCACTAGTGTATAGTTTTCATTTGTATAAGTTGGTTACATGTTCAGATATTTGAATTGTTTCATTGCATAGTTGATATATATGGTTCCCTTGCAAATAAAGTTGTTGTTCATTCAGTTTACTGTTAGCTAGATCAGATTAGGTTGGTATAAATAGGACTTTGATTACTTGCAAGTATTTATTGGTTCAGTTGGAAGTACGCAGTGCAGAGCACCTCTACCATTTCCTCATCCACCTAAACTTCATCAGAACCATCCGTTCCATACCCTAACTGGGTTTTTCGTCTCACATTTTTCATCTTGCCCACATTACCTTTTTGTGCAACCATTGTTTCGACCTTCTTTGAGCAAATTCAGCCATCTACACCTCCTCCCACTCAATCCACCAGTCCCTGGACCACTTCAGACCCCTATGATACCTCCATACCCATTCCTTCATCTTTCCTCACTCATCCACCCTCCAAAATCCCATTTCTAAACATCCTGTAGAAATTCCTGAACATCCTGTAGAACCCCTGCAGACTTCCTGTAGAAGCTCACAAATGAGGTTTCTTGATAGCCAAACTTTGTGAAACTCTCTGGAAGGGTGTTAGGGACTCCTTAGGCCCTCTCTGAACCTTCCTGACATCTTCCAAGCATTTCTCCTCATTGATCCACCTCTGCACAGTTAAGAACAATGAAAGCCTATGCATGATGAAACTGACGACTTATTCAAAAATACAAAAAGATGTTTTCTTCAGATAGAAGTAGTCTAGACACATGTATTTTACCTTCATAGAAGTAATGGCATCTCTTTCAGTAGCTTGCATTCTCTTCTTTGCATCAGTAGGACTAACTGGTAGAATTAGGGTTTGCTAGGGTTTGCGCTTTCCTTCAGTTTCTCAGTTTCTTTTCACAAGCAGATTAGCTTCCTTCGAGATTAGCTTTCATCCATCAGTTAACAAGCTTCTTCTCAAAGCTCATAGAAGTTGGATTAAGCCCCTAGCAGACTTGTGCTAGCTGACCAAGTGACAACTACGGCAAGAGCTAGTACTTGTGCATACAGCACCGTCGCTTCCAAGTTTGTTACGGACTACCAGGTTGATAAAAGTAAAGAAGGGAGTCGCAGGAGTTGCAGCACTATTGCTACAATACTGGAGCTCACCACTCTTTTTGGCGCCGTTGTCAGGGAAGCATTAGAGTATTGGTGATTGTTGCTTTTCTTCTATTTTCTCCTACAACCTTCTGCTAAGTAGTTTATTTCATTTCCATTCTGCAATTTCATTTCCACAAAAGTAGAGTAGACATTTTCTGCTTTCATATATTAGCATTTCAATTCTGCAATTTCAATTCTACAAGTGTAGCTTAGCATTTTGATTCCGCAATTTCAATTCTGCAAAATTGATTAGTCTTTTCCTATTTGCATTTCCATTCCACATTTTCATTTCAGCAAGATAGTTAGTTGCAGTTCAATCTATTTTAGTTTTGCAGGTACCAGCAGAAAAAGCAAAAGAAACCAAAAGTCTTTCCATTTCATGCCTCATAGGAACAGAGATAAAACTGGAAAATTCTTACCGAACACCCCCACCACATCACTGAGTCAACCTTCTCTCTTCTCTGGTAACAGTGAGTCAGAAGAACCTATAGGTGAACCTCCTGAGATATACGAAGATCCTATAACAGAAGAAGAGTTAGAGAACGTTCCATCTGAAGCCATGGATGAAAACCAAAATGGTAGAAGAGAAGATGAGAGAATAGAAGGTGCCTTTCCCATCCGAGAGACCAATGGAGACATGAAAATGAAAAACATAAGTCCCTCAGCTTTACCTCACTTCCATGGATTGACTACTGAAGACCCTTATACCTTCCTGTTTGAGTTTGTTGTCCTTTGTCGAACTTACAACTATGCTGAGGATGAGCAAAAGTTGAAACTCTTTCCCTCTACCCTCAAGCATGCAACATTACGCTGGTTCATCGGGTTACCTGGAAACAGTATCACCACTTGGGCTCAGATGCAGCAAGCTTTCAATACCAAGTACCAGGACTACTGTAGGTCCAAGGAGACCAAGGGAGAAATCTTTCGGATGACCATGGGAAGCGATGAGTCTTTAGAATATTACGAGGAAAGGTTCCAACTTAGTTATAAATGGGCCAGGTGCACACTTGACCTAGAATCTCTGAAGTTGGCTCTACTCCGAGGAGTCCCTGAAGACCTTCTAGACACCCTTCACATGCTGGCTGGAGGGGACATCTACCAACTACCTTATGAGGACATAAAGACTGTGTTTAGAAACCATTCTAGGGCGGCCGGAAGAGAGGTAGGGGAATCCACTTTTAGCTAGTACACCTTCTCCAAGCATGAGTTTGCTAATCAGATGGAAGACCTCAAAAGTGAGATGAGACAGACTATTGCCATGCAACTTGATACCTTCTGAATTCAGCAAAAGAAAGAGGAAGCTAAGAGGGCTTTGGCCATTTTTTGTCCTAGATGCATGAGGAAGCACCCTAAGAATTAGGGTCCATTGCACTCAGTAGAGGTATGTTTCGTTTGTGAGGAAGACCACCCCACCAACCAATGCCCTACCTTGCCTGGATTTAAAGCCATGTACCTAGGGACTAAGGCGGCTATTGAACCTCTCTACTTCCTCAACCAAAGGAGGCCACATGGACCTAGACCTTACCAGTAGGGGATGCAAGGGACATCCCAAGCTTATTATAACCCCAACCAATCCCCTCATATACCTTCTTGGGGCCCCCCTGCTCATCCTTCCTGGTCTGCACCTCCTCCGTGGTCTTATCCATCTCCATACCATACTCAACCTACTTCTCATTTGTTTCACTCACATGCCCAGCCACAACCTCAGTGGAATGCACCTCAACTGGGGTGGAGGCCTCAATACAACCCTCCTCCCACCATTTTTCCTCCACCACCAGCTCAACCACAACCATTACCTCCAGATCCTCCAAGACAACCCCAGACGCCTGCTCAACTGAACCCAAACCCCAACAATAGACAGGCCCAGCAGGTATATACTGGGGAGACAACATGCCCTACCTATGCTGTGGAGATCTAGGAGATCAACCTGCGATCTGGAAGGTCCTTCCAGAGTGCCAACCTCCTACCCTAGAGGAGGAGGAAGAGAAACGGGAAAGTGAACCCAAAGCCATTCCTCCCTTTCCTGAGCGACTCACAGTAACCACGCAACCCAACCCAGAGGAGACTGAGCTTCTGGGATAACTCAAGCAGTTGTGTCTGAAAATACCACTTCTCCAGGCCATAAAAGATGTACCGATATACAAAAAATTGATTAAGGAGAAGTGTTTCAGGCACCCAGGCAGGCGAAAGAGAGATGCCTCAACTATCAATGTCATAGGACAACTGTCCGTTTTTATGTTGTGGCAAGTAATCTGTCCAAAGTATTTGGACCTTGGGAGTCCTGTAGTTGATGTTCACATCAATGGCACCATCATCCCCCACACCTTGATTGATCTAGGGGCTGCCATTAATGTGATGACCAGGGACACCATGCTTAAACTCAGCCTTCAGAGTTCCTTAAGGAAGACCTCGACAGTACTGCAGTTGGCAGACCGCTCCACCATGACTCCTGAAGGGATTGTGGAAGATGTCTTGGTCTCTGTTGACTCTTGGGAGTACCCTGTAGACTTCTTGGTCCTTCAGCCAAAGGAAAAACTCACTGGATATCCCCTCATTTTGGGAAGGCCTTGGCTAGCTACTGCGGATGCTTACATCAGCTGTCGAGTAGGAAGCATGACCATCAAAAATGGGCTTATGTCAAAACAGCTGGTCCTATACCCTCCTGCCCAACCTCTGCTAGAACATGACTTATCCCTCTGGTTGGAAGAAGGAGATGAGGATGAGGTCTACTCTGCACCATTATGCGTAGTGAAAGCCACCAGGGGAGGTCCTCAAACCGAGGATGATTTGATTGAGAACTTAATCCAAAATCCTCCTCCCGGTGCACTGTCCTTAGAAGAGTTGGTGGAAGATACCCAAGCTAGTGCTTTAGTGGACCTCTGTGTGACTGATCCGACCTCTCCCAGAGTTAAGAATGTGGAGTTTGGCCCTAAAAGAACTTTAAAGATCAGCTCCTATCTCTCTCCCTCTAAGGAAAAAGAGCTATGTAGTCTCTTGAACCTCCATTTGGATGCTTTTGCCTGGAACTATAAGGAAATGAAGGGAAACCATCCTTCGGTCTGTACCCATCATATTTACATTAAAGAGGATTGTAAACTAGTCAGGCAACCTCAGAGGAGAATGAACCTAGCCGTTAAGGACATCGTTGAAGAGGAATTGCAAAAATTGTTGGATGCAGGATTCATCTACCCCATCTCGGACAGCGAATGGGTTTCCCCACTGGTGTTGGTACCCAAGAAAAATGGGAAGTGGTGAATATGTGTAGACTACAGAGAACTGAACAAAGCCACCAAGAAAGACCACTTCCCTTTGCCTTTCATAGATCAAGTGTTAGATGGACTGGCAGGAAAGAAGTTTTTCTCTTTCCTAGATGGGTTCAGCGGGAATAATCAGATCCAAATCAGCCTAGAGGGCCAAGATAAGACCACCTTCACTTGCCCATGGGGTACCTTTGCCTACCGACTCCTTCCCTTTCGGCTATGAAATGCTCCTGCCACTTTCCAAAGAGCTGTATTGAGCATCTTTGCCGAGCTGAGTCATGATTCGGTGGAAATCTATATGGATGACTTTACTCCTTACGGGTTTAGCTTCCAAGAAGCCTTGTCCAACCTGGGAAAAGTTTTAAGCAAGTGCATTGAGATGAACCTATCCCTCAGTCCTGAAAAATGTGAATTCCTGATGCTTGAATGGACTGTGTTAGGTCATACCATTTCTCGTCAAGGATTACAGGTGGATCCTAACAAAATTGCTATCATAAAAAAGGTTCCACCTCCTCAGAAGGTAAGAGATGTTCAGAGTTTCCTGGGCTTAGCGGGATATTATAGAAGATTCATTAAATATTTTAGTAAGCTAGCCTCGCCATTGTTTGGCCTCTTAGGAAAAGATGTCGAGTTTAAATGGACTGACGACTATTAAGGGGCTCTGAATGAGTTGAAAGATAAGTTAGTGTCCACCCCAGTTTTGAGAGGCCCAAACTGGGCCCTACCTTTCCACATCCACACTGATGCCTTGAACAAAGACATAGGGGCATCCTTAGGAAGAGTTGAGGAGAAACTTCCATATGCCATCTACTTTGTTAGCAAAAACTTGTCCAAGGTAGAAATGAACTATACTATAACCGAGAAAGAGTTCCTGGCTGTGGTCCATTCCCTGAACAAGTTCTGACACTACATCACTAGCTATCAAACATTTGTACATACTGATCATGCTGCAATTAGATATTTAATGAATAAGCCTGATGTAAATGCTCATATCATTAGATGGTTACTTTTATTGCACCAGTTTGATTTGACTATCTTTGACAAACCAGGTAAAGAAAATGTTGTTGTTGACTTCTTGTCTAAATTGGATTTGCCTACAGGTGAAGAAGAAACAGTGCATGAACAGATGCCAGATGAACATCTGTTCGCTATCTCAGTACTCTCTCTGTGGTTTGCTGATATAGAAAACTACTTGCTCTCAACACAGTTCCCTCCACATCTATCCTCAAAGGAGAAGATCAAAATCGTGAGGAAGAGTGCCCCATTCACTTGGATCGGGGGCAACCTGTTCAAACTTGGCCCCGATCAGATTTTGAGGCGTTGTGTTAGGGAGGAGAAAGTCTTTGACATCCTCCTAACCTATCATGATGGACCCTGTGGAGACCATTTTGTAGCAAAGAGGTCTGCCTTCAAAATTCTACAAGCAGGCTACTATTGGCCCACTCTTCATCAAGATGTCAGAAGATACATCAGCCAATGTGACCGATGCCAGAGGATGGGGAGACTCCAAGGGATGAAATTCCTCTCCAACCTCAAGTGACCCTCGATCCATTTGAGAAGTGGGGCATGGATTTTATGGGTCCTATCAAGCCTCCTTCGAGGCAAAGGTCTTACATCATTATGTGCACCGAATACCTAACAAAGTGGGCAGAAACCAAGGCAATCAAAGCAACGATAGAAGAAAAGGTGGTTGAGTTTTTAAGAGAAAACATCTACTACAAATTTGGATACCCAAGAGAGTTAGTCACCGATCAAGGAAGCCAGTTCACCTCTAACTTAATTGAATACTTGCTCGCTCATCACAAGATCAAGCATAGTACTTCCACCCCATATCATCCTCAAGCAAATGGGCAGGTGGAAGTCACTAATAGAGAATTAGAAGGGATTTTGACTAAGGTGGTGAGCAGCAGCAAAAAGGATTGGGAATATCACTTGGTTGAGGCCACTTGGGCCTACAACACCACTTGGAAGACCACAACCAGTTTCACACCTTATGAGCTGGTCTACAGGAAGAGAGCTCTGCTGTCAATAGAGTTCGAGTACAACACATTGAGGATGGCAGCTCAGCTAGACCTAGATCTCAGCCATGCTCAACGTGAAAGGTTATTGCAGCTGAATGGGTTAGATGAAAACCGAATGCAGGCCCTCCTCCACTCAAAAGTGGTTCAACATCAGAGGAAGATATGGCATGACCAGCACCTTAATGAAAAACAATTCCAGCCGGGAGATTGGGCACTGCTATATGACTCCAGACATAAGGATTTCAAAGGGAAGCTTAGGACAAGATGGATAGGACCATATACAGTGGAGAAGTGCAATGAAAATGGTTCCGTCCTTATCTAAACCATTGATGAAGAAGCCATCCCCATGCTCATCAATGGGCATTGACTGAAGATCTACAGGAAACCCCTTTCGAGGCAAGAGTTCATTGAAACTGTGGAAAAATCAGTGCTGGTGATAGAGAAGGGTTCTGCCTCTATTCTGGCCACACCTTGAGCATCATCAAAAAAAAAAAAAAAGAGAAATAAAAAGATCATTGGGTGAAAACCTCTATGAGGCACCC
>APFE031710282.1:0-11919 GCA_000404065.3 Pinus taeda | reverse complement strand
TTATTAATATTGTTGTGCCCCTAGTGTGCCCATATTGTTACTATTGTGCCCCATAGAAGCCCACTATTGTTATTATTGTGCGCTTACATTATTATTGTTATGTAGGCTCTGATTATGTTATGACCCCTTAGACTCCTATATATAGAGAGGAGGTCTTTTTATTTTAATTATCGAAGAATTGTTCATTTATGTAATGTAAAGGAGGTTGCCCCCTCGAAAAGGTTGAATTCTAAGGCGTTGATCTATCTTTTCTATCTTTTCTTGAGCTGGTTTCATAACACTATCTTTGTCTCTTTGTCTATATTTCTCCTTTGAGCCCTCCCTCCCTCTCCCTCTTCCTATCCTTCACCCTCTTCCTCACCCTTTCACTCATTCTTTTCCACCCCCTTCTCTCTCTCTCTCTGACAACTTTATTTTATCACTACACATATCACTATCTCTAAAACCAATTCCATTTCTTTGTCTCTTCCTTGCTCCTTATGACAACCTCTACTTGATGTCTTTCCCATCTACCTCTCCCTCTCTCCCTCTCTTTAAAACTCTCTATCACTTAATATCCCTTCTCTCTCCCTCTCTCGCTCTGACTTTGCCCCTCACCGATGTTCTTTATCTTCCCCCCTCCCCTCTCTTCTCTCTTTCCATGTCCCTTTTTCTACCTCTTGAAATTTTACTCTATCTCTTTCTCTCAATCTCTTTGACACATGATCTCTCATATTATATTATTCCCCTCCTCTTTCTCCCTATCTACCATCTTTCTCTCTCTCACCCTTTTCACTCTCCCTCTCCCTCTCACCAGACCTATGGCTCCCTATCCTCCCTCTCTCTCTCTTTCACTACCTCTCTCCATATTCACCTCTTCCTCTATCTATACCTTCTCCCTTTCCCACTAGCCATTCTCTCTCTCTCCCCCTTATGCTTCCCTAACCTCTCTTTCAGTCTCTCACTCCACTTTTTCCCTTCAATTTCTCACACTCTCGTTCTATCTCTCTATCAATGTTTATTTGTTTGTCAAACATTCTCTCTCTCTCTTACACTCTCTCTCCCTCTCTCCTCTCCCACTCCTACTCTCTCTCCCTCTATCACTCCCCCATTCCTAATATCTCTCTCCCTCTCTCCATCACCCCTTCTTCCAGTCCTACCCTACCTATCTCCCACCTATTTGTTTGTCAAACATTCTCTCTCTCTCTTGCACTCTCTCTCCCTCTCTCCTCTCCCACTCCTACTCTCTCTCCCTCTATCACTCTCACGTTCCTAATATCTCTCTCCCTCTCTCCATCACCACTTCTTGCAGTCCTACCCTACCTATCTCCCACCTTCTCCTCCCTCTCGTCTCTCTCTCTCTCCCCCTCAGCCTCTTCCCTCTCTCTCCTCTCCCTTTCCCTCACACCCTCCCACTCTCTCTCTCTCACTCCACTACCCTCTCCTCCCTCTCTCTCTATATATCTACCCTTCCTCTATCTCTCCCTCCCTCTCTCCCTCTATCTCTCCATCCTCCTTTCCTCTCTCTTTCTCTCTCTCACTCCCTCTATCCATCCCTCACTATCTCTCTCCCTCTCTCTCTCCATCCCTCTCTCTATATATTTGTCTATCTCTCTCTCCCTCCCTCACTTTTTCTCTCTCCCTCTCTCTCTCTTTGTCCCTCTTTCTCCCTCTCTCTCCCTCTCTCTCTCTCCCTCTCTTTCTCCCCCTTTCCCTCTTCCATCTCTCTCTCCTCTCCCTTACTCCCTTTGTCTCTACTTCCCTCTCTCTCTCTCCCCATCCCTCTCCCTCTCACTCTCTCTCCCTCCCTTCACCTCCAACTTTTCCCTCTCCCTCTCTCATCCTCCCTTTTCCTCCTCCTTTCCTCTCTCTCTCTCTCACCCTCCCTTCACCTCCTCCTTTACTCTCTCTCTTCACCCCACTCTCTTTCCTCTCTCTCTCCTCTCTCTTTGCCTCACCCCCTCCCACTCTCCTCTCTCTCTCCTCTCTCTTCACCCCACTCTCTTTCCTCTCTCTCCCACTCTCTTTCCTCTATCTCTCTTCTCTCTCTCTCTCTTTGCCTCACACCCTTTCACTCCCCTGCTCCCTCCCTCCCTCCCTCTCTCTCTATCTATATATCCTTCCTTCCCTCCCTCCCTCTCTCTCTATCTATATATCCTTCCTTCCCTCCCTCCCACTCCCTCTCCCTCTGTCTCTCTCTCTCGCTCCCTCTCTCTCTCTTTCTCCCTCCTCCCCTCCTGTCTCTCACTATCTCTCTCTCTCTCTCTCTCTCTCTCTCCCTCGCTCTCCTCCCTCTCTCTCTCCTCTCTGTCACTCCCTCCATCTCTCCTTCCCTCTCTTTCACTCTCTCTCCTATCTCCTCTCTATCTCTCCATCTCTCTCTCTCTACCCGTCTCTCACTCCCTCCCACTCTCTCTCCCTCTCCTACTCTCCCACTCTCTCTCTCTCTCCCTCTATCACTCCCTCTATCTACCTCTCTTTCTCTATCCCCCTCTCTCTATGTCTCTCTCTCTCTACCTTTCTCCCTCTCCTACTATCCTTAATTACCTTTCCCAATTTTTCCTTCAAAACAACCCTCCCAAGCTCGATATGTCTTTCCCTCCCTCCCCTTTTCTCTCTCCCCCTCAATCCCCCTTTCTCTCTTTACCTTGTCTTTCATCCTTCCCCTTTCTCACCCTTTCCTCTCTCCTCCAATTTCTCTCTCCCCCCCTTCCCCCACTTTCTTCTTTACCACTCTCTTTCCCTCTTTCCCTCCCTCCCTCTCTCTTCCTATGCCTCCAATCTCTCTCTTTCTCTCTCCCCCCTACTATCCAAGCCTACCTTCAATTTTCCTTCAAAACAACCCTCCCAAGCAATGTATCTCTTCTCCTCCCTCGCTCCATTTTTCTCTCCTTACCCCTTCTTCCTTGTACCCAATCTCTCTCCCCTTGTAGCTTTGGGCTCTCTCTCTCCATCTTCCCCTCTCTTCTTCCCCCCTCTTTCTCTTCCCACCACTCTCTCTTTTTACCTCTTGCTCCCCATATTTCTATCTCTTTCTACCCCTCCCAACCTATTCCTCATCTACTTCTATCTCTCTCTCTCACACATGTACACACTTACTCTCTCCTCTTCTCTCCCTCTTCTTTTGTTTTCCCACTTTCCCTTCCTCACTATCCCCTGCCTTTCCCTCTTTACATTTATCTTCTTTCATCTTCATCTCTACCCCTTTCTCTTATCCTCTTACCCCCTCTCTCTCCTCCCCACTCCCCATTCCTCTCTAAATTATAAATATAATTAAAAATTATTAAGTTATTTTATAAAATTCACATGAAAAAATACATGAAAATATTCAAAATTACAAACACATTTATATCACAAATAAATTTATAAATTTAAAATTTATGTCAAAATTCATGTTAGAATTTATATTTTCAATCAAAATATATTGTTTTTGTTAATCATTTTGTATCTATTAAATATCTTTTACTTTAAATAAATTTCAAATTTCTTTTTAGATCCCAAAATATAATGCATCTATCAAATAATTAATTAAACTTTAAAAACTCCACAAATCATATATTCTATATTCAAAACAATACAATGAAATATCTTCAAAATAGTGTTTCTCCTAAATAAACAAAATATGAATTAAATATATTAATAATAGATATTATTTAAAATTAAATTTAATTCCATTACACTAAACCAATAAATTAATTATAAGATAAAAAGAAATTATAATAATAATAATCCATAGAGACCTTGAATAAACATTTACTTGTAGTGAGTCACCATAAAATCTTAGATCCGTGATTTGTGAATAAAAGAATTACAAATAAAAATAAATACGGTGAAGCAAAGTTGTTTCTTCCTCTACTAAAAAAATTACTTTTCTAAAGGCGGTTTCTTGATTTTTAAATAAAAAGACACGTATAAATAACTAAAAAAACACTTTGCTAAGAGCAGTTTCTTGATTTTTAAATTAAAAACACTTATAAATAACTATTGACTTTTAAATATCGTAATACATCGACATAATGTATAAATAACTTTTCACATTTGAAGATTGAAATAGATTGAAACCCATTTTGAATAAGATGAAAAAATTGTAAATGGAAAGAAAGATATCGTAATTAATGACACCAAACCAAATGCCATAGAATTTTTATCCTTCTACTTAGGAATTTGTTTCATGCTATTTATGTGAATTTATTTATATAACAACAATGGACAACTAATAATGATAGTATGATGTCTTGATCTGATCGAAAGGTTACAAGAATCCATCTACATTGGCCAAGATTTTGACCCAATAATTTAAAAAAAAAAGAAATCCGTGATGGTGTGCATGCACCTCATGGTGACATTCTACTGAAGCGAACTATTGCCTCTATTGCAACTAGTGCATTGGTTCGTCCCCTTCATCCAACTCGTCTGCTACTCTCACTTAATTCTGCACAACCAGCGGTTTGATTCGCTCTCTCCACCCATGGAAAGCATGGAAAGCTCCTTATTTATTTCATCGTCTCCACAACAGCTATGCTTTTTTCAATTTACTATTTCCCAGAACACGTCATGTCCGTTTTATGCACCTGCCATCCCACACTCTCCGCCATGTTTTCCGGTTTAAAGTGCTTTCTCTGTGGTCACCACACTCGTAGATACCCATTTTCAAATTCGGAGTGGCGTTGTTGGGCCATGTAGAATTGACTTTAAATTTGTTAAAGTCCGTGAACTATATTATAAATTTGGCATTATATATGAGTGGCAAAATTTATTAATCTAAATGCAAATTAGAAATATTCTAATTATAAATATAGTAAAATTCATTAACCATAAATTTAATATTAAAATACTAAAATTTGTTAACCATCCTTGTGATATTAGTAACTTAATTATCTATTTGAGATCAACAATTTTGCAAGTTAGTTATTAAAAATTAATGTAACAAAGTAAGTAAGGAACACATTACATTTTTAAGCTTTATATTAAATATATTAATCACATGTCTAAATAATATACTTATTCAATACTATATATATAACTAACAATGCTGAAAATTTTGACCTTTTAATTCTAAAAGAATAAAATCCACATCAATTAAATAATTTATCTCAAATTTGTTTTTTTATTATCATTATTTATTTCATTTTTATTTCTTTTAATTTGAAATTTTATATTATTAAGATATACATATAAATTATATTTAAAATTTTACATACTTTGACAAGGAATAGTCATTGTAGCAGTTGTTTCTTGTCTATTATTTAGTTATTTCTAATTGATTATAGTATTTTTTGTGAGCAAATTATTGTCATTTACTATAGTGAATGTATGGTTAATCAAAATATAAAGATTTTTATATGTTAATCAATAGCTTTATCTAATATAATTTTTCATGCTTCAACTAATACATTCTCAATGCTTTAAATGGAAAAATATTGCTCGTTATCTCAAAGCTTCATTAGCTTCATAATCTTGATTCTAACTATAATATCACTAATTTAGCTTACAATCCTTTTGTGACCATCACAACCATCATGTAAAAGAAACTAAGTAAAGGGGAAGATATTCCCACAAGGCACACCAAAGGGCCTTTGTAACACATAGAGAACCCATGTATTTACATTGAAGGTAATTCCATTGATATCCTAGAATTTTGGAAATATGTAATTGAATAGCAATAGGAGCATTGAAGAAGAATATATGCAATTTACCATGAATTATACTTGTGCCCAAAGCTACCATAAGGTATTCTAGTACCTATTTGGAGGCATGAGCTTCTCCTACTATTGGTGCAATCATAAGAAGAGTTTCATCTACAAATTGTTGATAAAATGCAATTTGATCATCCCCGTGAAGTTCCATACCCCTAGTTTTGTTTGAGGGTACCATAACCTTAATAGCTCAACTCATTCCTTTTTCCCATTAATAAGAAGAAGTAGGATAATGGGTCTCCTTGTCTAATTCCACAAGGTGGACTAAATGTTGAGGAGGGTGGTCTATTAATGAGAATCAAGAAGAAAGCTTTGGAAATAAGAGAGATAATCTAATTTATCTATTTTTCAGAAAACCGAAAGGTGAATAGGATGTGATAGATGTATTGCTAGTTGAGTATATCAAAATAATTGGGCATGTCAAGCTTAATGTCCATACTCAAATTTTGAAATCTTTATAGATTGAATCAATTCATGGGCCAAAAGGATGTTATAAAGGATCTTTCCACCTTCACCATAACTAGATTTCTCCTAGAAGATGAGATTTTACATTCTTTGTCATGTCTTCCTTAGGAATAAGTGTGAAGTAGGCGTTATTGTGTTTGCGAGTATTGGGGATGTTATGCAAAATAAGTAAAATATTGATAGCTAAATGAATGAGAGAAGAAAATAAAATTATTCCATTTATCCATGTTTTAACATCAACATCATAACACAGTTTCAACCCTAAAACACAATTAGGTCTTGAAGTTATAGTGAGATGCTAACATTGAAAAGGAATTGACAAATTACTACTAATATTTTTCTCACTAAAACAAAAAGGTATTTAAGGGATTCTATTGAAAGAATTACATAGAACATCCCTAGTTTGAGTACTTAGAAGCACAACAAAGCCTTTCTCATGCAGATATCAATTCAAGACATGGAACTAGTAGCCATTTAAATGTTCAAAGAAAAACTCCTATACTAGACGGGTTTACCTATACCAGATGGCTTTACCTCCTCCTCCTCATCCACCATGACTTCCTCCTCTTCCTTTCTTGAAAACTTAGAAAAAAAAATAAAATTGCATATGATTTCATCCTCTTTATTTAGAATACTTATTGAGTCATTCTTTCCTCCTCCTCAGAAAACTAAAGAAAATAAATTAAAATTGTATATCATTTCATTCTCTTTATTTAAAATACTTATTGATTCATTATTTACCGTGATAATTGAGATATATACATGGTAATGTAACAAATAATATGTAAAAATAAAATGCCATATAAATTAGTAATTATGAGAACAACAATTTAATTTATAAAAAATTGTAAATTTTATATAAATAATATGTAAAACTATTGAGAAATCACAAAAAAATCAATATTTATTTTGAATCTCTAGTACTATTTAAAATCAATAAATTAGTTATATAAAATCTTTAAGAAATAAAACAAACAACAATCTATAAATATAAGTAACATTCAAACGCAAAACACAACGAAACTTCAGAAAACTTCAGCTAATCATAAGCATTACCATGGAACACCACAATGCATGTTCTACAACCATAATAATATTACAATCTCGCATATCTGGTCTCAAATGTAACTACAAATATGTTCCTCATGATTAGACCAAATCAGGTTACGGTGGATGAAACACAAGATTACAAAAACAACAGTATGCCGTTAATCCCTTCGCTCCTAATGTATACGTGTATTTCAATACCTTCTCTGTGTTTCAACTAATTGATCACGATTTCAACTAATTGTAGTTAGTCAGCTTTTACTCTTATCTTTGTTTATTTCGCAGAAGCAAATTTAATTGGCTGGGGTGAGGACTAATTGTAGTTGAGTGGGAGGACGGAGGAATATTGATGATGAAGTGCTCAAACTTTCCAATGTGTGAACAAAAGGATAATGGAACCCGAAAAGTATCAATAAGTGTGTCCTATAAATGCAGAAAAATAATTATAAACAAGAGCTCAACATTTCAAATTATCCATAAATGCTATCCATAGTTGCAGAAAACAAGGCCTACCTTGGCGTCGATAAGCAACTTCTATGCATATGAATTTTACACTAATATGAAAAAATGAGTTTATACTTGGTCTGGAAGCCTATCCTAAGGGAGACCTTCAAAATCTTATAAGTGATTTTTGTTACACGCAACACAAATTTGAAAGCCAATACAGAAATGAAACCTAAATAGAACATGATAAACTAATTATCAAAATCAACAGGGACGGGAGCCTGGTTTGAAGAGACTAAACTAAGGCTTGGGAGGTTAAACTAATTAAATAAAATGAAATAGAGATTTTATGAGAACAACAAATTTACACTAACACCAAATAAAGACAAAGGAAATAAACTGAGTACCTGAAACCAATTTGGAGTAGTCAAAGAGAATAGCACAACAAGGGTTTGCGCAGCAGGAGCGAACAACTCTACCCTTGGCGGGTCCTGCATCAAATCATAAATGAATTTACTTCGATATATACACATGGAAGAGCGTATATCTAAATGAATAACTTAATCAAGAAATTGCATTGATCTCAATCGATTGGATGTAGCAGAGGCTCTTCTGGAACATGCGAAATCCATTGTGCTCCTCAACAGACTAGAGATCGAGATCGATTGTCGTCCTCTTCTATCAACAAACATATTTTAAATAGTAAATTTTACCTCGTCCTCTTCTGTCAACAGACAAATTTTAGACATTAAATTTTATCGAGAGTTTCTGATTTGAAACATCATACTCTCCACAAAGACACAAAAACCAAACACCTAAATGGAGGCGCTTTCCAGAAAACATATCACAAATGAAGAGTAAATAGAGCATGAGGATGAAAGATGTTGAAGATTTGAAATTTATAGATGCTTCCGCCTCTTTTTCCATGGACAGAAAAATAAAAAAAAAGATATACCTCTTTTAACGTAAAAAAAAAAGAGAGAAAGAAATACCTAATTCTCTGTACTCATACGAATATACATTAGGGCACGACTTTCACTCCCATTTCTTAACTCTCGGCTTTCACTCCGACCTTTTAGGCGTTTCCTGAGAAGTCATCCATCATAATTATTTCTATTTTACGGAGGTCCCCACTCCGACTTCTTCCAACGGAAAAGCTTTTTCAGCCCACTCATTTTTCCTAATAACCTAAT
The DNA here is from genome assembly GCA_000404065.3 of Pinus taeda. NCBI lineage: Eukaryota > Viridiplantae > Streptophyta > Pinopsida > Pinales > Pinaceae > Pinus > Pinus taeda. The sequence goes on along the minus strand of APFE031710282.1, from coordinate 3,095 downwards.
TGATGCGGTGATTAATTATTCTAGAAGGAACTCATTATTTGTGTTTATGTCGTTTTCTAAGTGAATAAATTAGGTAACCGTTAATTTCTTACAGATTAGGTAACCGTGAATAATTTTTTTTACGTGTTTATTAAAAGAATTTACTAAAGTGTTATAAATTCTCTTAATAAACACTTAAAAATAAATTTAAAAGCAGTTATTAAACACATAATATTTGTAAAAGAAAATCAAATTTTATTCAATTGAACATCAATTAATTGTAAACAAGTTATTATTCTCTCTTCTTCTCCCCCGACCTCACTCCTACCAAATTTATTAACTAGGAGAAAGATACAAAAAATGATACCAAAGTGCCAAAATTTACATTGTGTCCATAAATTAAATGCAAAAAGCATAAAAAAGACACATAGAATACATATAAAAAGAACTTCCATCATGGATTATGAGGGGGTTCCAGTTCCTATCCATAATTTAAAATGTTTGGGGATCTAGGGGCCCCGTATACATACATCTCTAAGTGGTCAATATGACCCTCAATATGATCTATTAACTTATTAGTCCCTATTTGGCTCATAGTAAGTGAAGGCATCTTGTTCATAATTTCCTGTTTATTATGTTTTCTATTAATAATGAATTTTATCACCTCATACTATTCATCATGTCTCTATTTCCCTAGCTCCTCCAATAGTTTGGTAACAACCTGCAATTGTCTATAAAGAAATTCTAAATATGGTGGCGCTTCCACATTGCTAGGTGAGGAAACATGTTCATCAGCCAATTCAACCTCACAAACAACCTCAACACCCCCATCACCTTCAACTTCTCCCACCCACTTGTCATGGTCAACCAAGACTTTGTGAGATCACCCAACTCACCTGACATGGCCCCTTGATTTAAGAACTCCACTATATAATCCATATGTCAAAGACCAATTTAATTCAACCACCTAAATGTTGTAGCTTGGTAATGGAGTCCCACTTCAAAACTCAACAAGATAAAATGGTCAAAAATTACAGATTCTTCCACCAATATTACTAAAGAAGAAACCCCATGATTAAAAGTTTCCTCTTGAATAGTGTACCCCAAGAAATGAAGGATAGAGGTAGTGAGCCTGAGAACTCAAACTACCAATCTCAACCCCAAGGAAATCTAGAGATACCACTAAAGACGACAGGGACCATGACATATTCTTGAGATCATAAACATGAGGAAGCCCAAAAAGAATAGAAGACCACCTCATCCAAAATTCCATTTACAAAGGAACTCCTAGGGCCTAGAGGTAGAGCCATATTTATTACTAGACAAGGAATATAATAAAACCATCCCATTTTAACTCCTGCAGCAAGAAAATTTAGTAGTGCTCTTGTCCTCACCACTTCTCATGATCCAAATGATAGCTCACCACCGTTCAGCTCTCCGAGGTGCCAAACTGTGTAAGTTAGCACACCATAGCAACCAAAGCACAAGCCCCTCTAGCTTACATTATCATTTCACTCTAAAGGAACCACTTGAATGAGCATACATAGGTTAGGAGTCTATGCATATTCAACATTCCCCTACCACCTTCCCAAAGTCCCATCACTAGAAAAATTGGCCTCTGTAGAAAACCCATCATTTAGGAAATAATCTCATTCACTTGTCTCTAGAAGCTTTTGGTTATCCTATGCCACTTGTCTATGGCCCCTCTCCCCATCTATCCCCCATATTTTCCCATGTTGATCAAGGTAAAATTTAACCTTCATGTTATCTTAGTTTTATAATATATATAAATAATACGTATTTATATGAGTTATATATGTATATATATATGTATATATATATGTATATATATATATATATATCTTTCATGTGTCAACTACCAACTAAATGAAGGAAGAACTGGACTTTCATTTTGAGTTACTAACCACTAAAATATTTTAATCATAATTTACTTTTTCATTTACCTATATAATATATAGATAGTTGAAATTGGAATATTTCTCTATACTACTACAACATAGACACATAGACACACACATGCGTGCCATATTTCAACTCCAAGATAAGTAAGGAAAAAATTACACATCTCCTTCATTTTGAGATAGACATCGTTAAAAGTTTTGAATCATTAGTTATAATTTTTTCAATTCTTTTATGTATTAAATACATAGTTGTCAATCTTCCCTTTTTTTAATGTATTTTAAATTATAAGTCATATCAAATACTGAAGGAATTATACATCTCCATGATGTCAATGAATTAGGAAAGCAACCAAATTAATTAAATGAGAAATATCCTTTCGCTTTTATTTATTTATTCTCAATAAATTTCTTTCTTGCCGATCAATATTTTCTAAATGTTTGGTTATGAATTTTATTACGTATTAAATAAATTTAACATGTCCATGATATTATTGAGTGGAAAATAATTTAGAACACAGGGAAAAAATATTTTACATTCAATTTTTTTCTCTTTATAGATGTTAATTTGATATAAAATTCCCCTTAATTTGCGTGGGAATTGATGGTTTTCCTGATTGTATTTACCATCACCATGCATTCACATAGGCAGTGGCTCTCATCCACATTTAATATGCCCACTCAGTTAGCTAATCCATTGATTTTCATGATGCCTGATCCACTGCTCCATATCCGTTGTGTGATCTCCTCGTACTTAACACTAATGCCTCATTAACCTACCTGGCAATGGAAAACATTTTTCTTGTCTAAATATTTCATGTCTCTTTTGTCACCCAAATTTCTCATGATTTGTCACTCACCTTGTCATACTCTTATTTCCTTCCTAAAGAAAAGCTACCATTCCCTCAGTGATCCTAAATTCCTCATTCTCATTATCCCACCTACTACTATGGTTTAGGAGAGTAGATGTGTAACTAATGGAGGTGATGGATGTGGTAGTGAGTGTCATCCCCATGATGTAGAATTTGGAAAAATCTCTAATCTCTTCATCCCAAATATTCATTATAGTATACCACATAATGTATCCTCCATGGAAGATGATGAATTAAGGCACCTAGGTGTTGGGCACTGAGCCTCAAAAGTTTACTAGGGAGACAATTATGGAAGCAACAATAAGCAAAATAAGCTTCCATAAGG
>APFE031710271.1:27092-72012 GCA_000404065.3 Pinus taeda | reverse complement strand
AAGCCAAAACAACTCTGATACCAAATGTAGGTTTTAACCCCGTAGAAAAATTACCTGCATACGAATTCTAAATCACAGGAAAAATAAAAATGCGAGAGCATAACACATAAAACACATATACACAGAGATTTCCCACTGGATCTCAAAACCGAGACTACCAGCTTGATTTTTCATTATGGTCCTTTCAATGTTACAATACATATATTTATACATGTCGAAGCATCCAATACCATGGACCAAAAACCATCGCATCCAATACCATGGACTGAAAACCATCGCGTCCAATACCATGGACCGAAAACCATTGCGTCCAAAAAACATGTGCAAAAATTATGCACAAAACCATAGGTGGGTCCGCCTAACCTAACATAGGGTCCAAAACAAAAATTCTCCGGGGCGCTGCCCCGGACCCCATAAAGTGGGGTTACGGGTGCCCTTCAAACCCCCTGTTAACTACGTGGAAAGAATATAACACAACCCAACAAACCATTGTAGAGAGGACTTAGATTTTTTGGAGAAATTAGATTGGAGGAAACATCTGAAAATGGGCCTTAACAATGGTTGTACCAGGGATAAAACAATGATTTATGGTAGTAGTTGAGATATGAAGCAAAGTTGGATGTTATTCATGATGTATTGTTTGTGTCTTCACACACTACCAACATCCCGATTAACACAAAATACCCCTGCATCTCAATCTTCTAGAATCCATCTTCAGCTCTACTACCAAGAAATGTTCAAAATAAAATATCAAAGGATAAGAAGGATCCATGCACAATAATCTACAATAGGATCCATAGACAAAATATGTGATGAGATTCAAATCAACATGCAACTCTTATTTCCAGGTTGTGAACACTTAGGCTAACAAAAGTGATCAATCCAATGGGAAGATAGAGGATATGTTATTGTACCCTAGACAACAATGGCGGGCCTATGGAGGGATATGTTTTTGCAAGGAAAAAGATGTCAGAGAGGTGACATAGGAGAAGAAAAATGTCAGATAGTTAGCAAAAACCCTTAAACATGGCTATGATACCATGGTAGGTCAAGGAATGACTCTCGAATGTGGATTCTATTGCCTTAATGAGAATATAACTATATAACATAGGGTGACCCTTAAGATTCATCTTCCAAGGATGATTCCTATTCTAACTATTCATATTTTCCTTTATTTACATATTTACAAGTTATTCACCGAATCCTTGAGGATTAGGTGTCTAACATAATTAAAATTCAAATTCAAAATCTATACATTTATAAGTAGATTCAAAACCATTGAATTAATTTTCATTAGAGTTAAGTAGCATCTTGTATTGTTTCCATTCTTTGGATAGCTAGATATAGAAATGATCTAATTTTCCAATTCTTTGATTCTATTGGATTTGGTCCTCAGAGCTACTTTAACAATGTTCAACTAAGTGTCCAACCTGCACAAAAGAACTTGTGATTTCTTAACGTTAATTATGGATCAAATCAATCTTTTTGTCACCATTTCTCTAGTATTTACAGGTTATTCACTGAATCCTTGAGGATTAGGTGTCTAACATAATTAAAATAGAAAATTCAAAATCTATACATTTATAAGTAGATTCCAAACCATTGATTTATTTTTCCTTAGAGTTAAGTAGCATCTTTGTATTGTTTCCATCCTTTGAATAGCTAGAGATAGAAATGATCTAATTTTCCAATTCTTTGATTCTATTGGATTTGGTCCGCAGAGCTACTTTAGCAGTGTTCAACTGTGTGTCCAACCTGCACAAAAGAACTTGTAATTTTTTAACGTTAATTATGGATCGAATCAATCTTTTTGTCAACATTTCTCTAGTCTACCTATGCCATTCAACCATGTCATTTGCATTGATTTTGTTTAAATATACCTTGAAAAAGGTATTTTAGGAGCTTATAAGATTGATACTTGATTTACCTTATGGTTGAATCAAATCAAATTGAACATGTTTTTATCAAAATAAGTGGATGAAAAAAAATCTTGGAACCAAAATCTCCTGTGAACTACCTAATGGAATAGGACCCGCTAATTTATCTTGTTTTGGGATTTTCGTTATATCTTGATTAGTAACGAGGAGGGCTAATTGTTTAACTTTCATGGGATTGGTATGTTGTGACTCTAGCTGATATAATCACAACTAGAAAATTAGGTTTAGTAGGTTGAATTTCCTTTAATAAGTTGCTAACATGTTTTGACATTCCATCATTTGTCTCTTGAGCAGGGTCTCCCTCCCCGACATTAGTTTTTTCACTCTTCTCACTTGTTTCATTTTCTGCAACTATTTCTGGTAGTTTTCTCTTTTGTGAAGACTCTAGAACTATACTTCCAACTGAATACATTTTGACCATTTTTTGGGCCATCTATTTTATAGCACTTGTATAGGGCTTGCTCCTACCATGTTGTTTTTTTTATTCTACCATCTCTATATCAATCTCAATCTAGTCAAATCTCTTTGTTTCATGTCTTTGATTTTCCAAACTTTCCTACTCAAAAGAACCTTCTATACAATTATCACAATTAGCTTGAATTTCCAGAGTAAGGTTAGTACAATGTTGATAGCTAGAAAGTCCCATTTTCCTTCTTTGTTCAAATATTATATGAAAAGGATCATATTTCCATGTGAAACCTTTTTGCAATTTAAATGATAAAATACTTATTTCTAGAAGAACATAAGCACTTTTGTTTTTAATAGAGTGAAAATTTCATATGGTAGAGCAAGTATTGCTTTCTTTCTCTTTGATAGAAAATACATCTCATAGACTACAAGCCTTTGTCTAAATACTTCTAAATAAAAAAATCTATGGTGTAATGAAAGCAAGCAAGAAAAAAGTTCACCCTTAAATCCATATATCCTTATCACTGTGTGATTTTTTAACATAAACCAATCCCCTATTCATGTCTCTTTCCTTAGTTGTAAAATCATTTTATATTATTATGTCCCTTCATGGGATAATGGGGTGGTTGTCTCACTGGTAAGTTAACCCCTCCACCCGATTTCAAATCCCATGAGGGTACAACATGGCCCATCATAGTAAGGCTGGAAGGTTAAGCGTCATGTTGGAGTCTAGGATCCCAACTCCAATTTCTAGTGGTCTCTTGACATCTTAGTCCTAGGATAAACTATGAGTTTCTAATATATGTGGCTTGTGGGTTGCTACATATATCCAGGGAGGTTACTAGTTCCCCATCAACCATTTTTCTTTGAAAAAAAAAAAATCCTTTTATATTATTCTATCATTCTTAGACGAGTTTGGTTTGTTATTAAAAAACAGAAATTTGCCCCAAAAAAGATTAGCATTTTCCAAATAATCTTCTTTTAATTTTCCTGAGTATAAGATGCACTATATTGTTTTCTTTCCCTTCATTATTGTAAATTAAACTATCTACATAATTGAATAAGATTATGTGCACTAAGTATCCTTGATATCCGGGAAAAAAATGCTAATAATATTAAGTGCAAGTGAATGGCATCATCAATATAGTTCAGAAAAATTAAAGACTATATTGGTAGGATTAGCCATTATTTCCTTAGCAAAAATCAACATTTCTTCATTTATTTCCTCATCATCGATGCATCCTAAAATTGTTAGGAGAGAAGCCATGTAAAACACCAAGTCCCAAAGTATTGGTCTTAATTGGAAATTTCACTTCAAAAATGCTAGCAGGATTTTCTAAAATGTTTTTCGGAACTTGTAACATATCAATTTTCGCCCAATTACCTGACATAGGTAACCCTAGCATCTTTCCTCGCGACTTGAGAGGTTATTTAGATAACAACTTTAGAGCTATTTGGGTAAATTATACTCTTTCTTTCCAGTTCGTAATGCATGGACAAGAACATAACAATATCTAGGTCTTTATGAGTTGGAGGTAGCTAAACTATAGTTTAAAAATAAGAAATATTCAACCTATTAAAAATGCAGCGAGAAATTCCTAAATTAATTTTGTCCGTAATTAAAATAGGAGAAAATTGTAATTCCACATCACAACACAACAAGAATGAGTCAACTAGGTTAATTTCACTTAGTTGGCTTAGTTAATTCGAGTTGACGGCCTAACTTGAGTCATGTAGAGTAGTTCCTAAATTTTAGGAGCCTAGGTGAGTTAAATTTGAGTTGTAATAGTTTAATTCAGTTAAAATAAGTTAATGTCAGTTAAACTAGTTCCAACTGTTGGAGGAACTATTAGAAGTTCTAGCAGTGGGGTGCAGCTTCATTGTTCAACTAGTGAACTAATCAATCATCTTCAATTGACTCATGCATGCAGAGAGTTCGAGTTACCTAGTTGAGATTGGAGTTCAAGGGAAGTGTACTATTAGTTGTAAACTATTCCAAGTTGTACATGTGGTGCATGCAGTTAGAGGAAGGGCCTAAAGGAACTGCGCAACCGAATGGAGAAAATTTCCTATTAAATAGGGGCTAATTCCTTATTGAAAGGTGCAAGGAAATAAGAGCTTAGAGGCTTGGGAATTTGGCTAAGTATTGGACAAAGGAAGTCAGTCAGGCAGAGGATAGAAAATATTTGTGCAAGTTGAGCTCAAGGTTAAGAAGAGCATATTGTATTCATCCATCTTCTTTGATTCCATGTAGAAATTCCTTGTAGATTCAAACTAGTTATGTAATATGCTAAAACAAAAGACTTGAATATACTTTACTCAACAGCAAAAACAATTAAATGATCGAGAAATGACAACATAAACATGAGACAAGATTCAATCACATATGCTCATATATTTATCTAAGGGGAAAGAAACTTCTCAAAACCCCTTCCTATCTGTATTGCATTAGTTAGAAAATAGAGAAGAAATACAATGGTTGTTCAAGCCTGAACAATATTTTCACAAGTATAATTTATCTTGCTATTTCACAAGTTGCATCTGGTCAATACTTAGCCAATTTTGTTGCCTGCCAAGATCCTATTTCCTTGTGTTGTTTCTCAAGGAATTATCCCCTTATTAATTAGGAAAATCCCCATCCTAAATTGTGCAATCCCTATAGTTCATTCTCTAACTACATGCACCACCTGTACAACTCGGAAAATTATAAAACTGATAGTAGATTGCCCTTGAATTCCAATCACAACTGTGTAACTCGAGTTTCATGCATGCATGAGTTAATAGTGGTTGATTTATTAGTTAACTAGTTGAACATTGAAGTTGCACCCCACTAATTGACCTTCCACTAGTTCCTCCAATAGTTAGAACTAGTTTAACTGACCATAACTCAATTTAATTGAATTAAATTATTACAAATTAAATTAAACTCATCCTAGGCTCCTAAAATTTAGGAGCCACTCTACATGGCTCAAGTTAGGCCCTCAACTCGAATTAAATGAGCCAACTAAGTGAAACTAACTTATTTAACTCATTCTTGTTTTCTTGTGATGTGGAATTACAATTTTCTCCTAATTTAATTCAAGGTCAAATTAAATCAGGATTTTCTTGATGCCATTTTCAATGCTCCCTCTCAACAAGAAAGGGTTTCACATCTACCTCGATCCAACACTTTTGGAATGTATTCCATGCAACATTTCTCATTGTTGTTATTGCTACTGCAAGATCTGCAACTACGAATAAAAAAATAAATAAAAATAATTACTAAATCAATCTACAACTAAAAATAAAAAATAAATAAAAATAATCACTTAATCAATCTGCAACTGTCTACCAGGAAAACTGTGATGTTTCTAACTCTTCTACTGAGCTTCATGCTCTACTGTCAATACTGCTCTGCACTCCTCATTATCTTACTAACATTGATCCTCCCACTACTAAATATTGTGGGCCCCCGTAGCAAGGTAATGATCCATGAGACAAAAACACCCCAATGGACCCTCCCCAGATTTTTGCAACTCTTGGGACTATTGCTTCACATCACCCCACCTCACACCTAGAGGTATGGCTGCATGTGATCCCTTTACCCACTTAGCTCGAAATTCCCCCCTACTGGAGGTCTCTGCTTGAGTGGTTGTTTCCACTTTGTCTCCTCTCTGCTTCTCCAATTGTGGCTGCTCCACAACTTGCAGAGAATACTTCTGAGTCTCCATTTTGAGAGGTAAATTATGCTCCCTCTCAACCACCAAGTCTCTAAACTTTTCCTTGCTCCTCATGGCTTTGCATGGATCTTCGACCTCAAGTGAATACATGTTCTTGACTCACACACTAATCTGCCTCACCTGTCCCATGGTGATGTGTCTAAGCAAAACCCTTCCTTTGCTAATTATCACAATGTAGCCATAGTCTTCCAATACCACGACGAAAACAAGATTCTTCTTTAGACCCAGAACAAACATCACATCCTTGAGTCTGAGAGGGGAGCCCGACTCCCTCTAAAAAGTATTTGTACCAATATCGATCGCGCTATACCTCTCTTCATCTCCAAACTCAATGTTCTTCTTGAGGTCTTTCTCTTCCAAGTCACTGAAGAGATATTTATTCCCCATCATATGGAACGAGGCATCATTGTTGAGATACCACATGATTCCCATTATTGTGATTTCCATGCACGCAATGAGAGTAAAATCAAGCTCGAATTGTGAAGCTAGAACTTCACCTGTTGCTGCAATTGTAGGCTCCTTCTTGCTTGCCTTCTTTTGTGGAAACTTGGTGGCATAGTGCTCGAATTCATGACAGTGAAAAAATTTGATATTGAAGAATTATTTCTTCTTTCCCTCCTCCCCTTGGGACTTCTTTCCCTTGGCTTTATTTCCTTTTCTGACTAATGCAAGGTCCTCTTCCTCTTCTTTGGATGAGGTCCCATCTCAGTTGTCCCGCCTTATTTATTCCTGCACTAGATCAGACCATAACCACTCCCAAATCGGTAGTTTGTCTCTACCATTCACGGAATCCTGATAATTGTACCAGCTCTTGGGAAGACCCAATAGAGCTAGAGCTACCAAATCTTCTTCAGGGACAGTCCCAAGGAAATAGCGCAAGGAAATAAGAGCTTGGTAGGCAGCAAAATTGGATAAGTATTGGCCAGAGTTAGCTTGTGAGGTAGTGAGATAGATTATACTTGTGTAGAGATTGTTCAGGTTGAACAAGCATTGTATTTCTTCTTGATTTTCTGATCTAATGCAATATACAGATAGGAAGGGGTTTTGAGCAGCGATCTTTCCCCTTAGATAAATCTCTGAGCATATGTGATTGAATCTTGTCTCATGTTTATGTTGTGATTTCTCTATCGATTAATTGTTTCCGCTGATGAGTAAAGTAGATTCAAGCATTTTATTTTAGCAAATTACATAAGCAGTTTTAATCCATAAGTAATTTCTACATGGTACCAAAGCTATAATCACTATAGAGCAAATTTCACAATAGAGCAAATGTTTCGAACCTGTTATTGCAGGAGGATCGAACTTGCAGGATCATTTCTTTAGAGCTAGCAGGATGGCTTTCTATGGAATAAGACTCGAGTATGCCCTTGAGGGAATCTTGAATTATATTGCTTGGAAGGACCACATGGAGGCAATGCTAGAAGATAATGGGTTGAAGGAATTTATTGATAACGATATCCAGAAACCGGTAGCAGTTGATGCTCAAAATCTAGCAAATTGGAATAAGTGTGTAGCTAGAGCCAGGAGGATCATCCTGGAGGGTGTGAGAGACCACATAGTCTTGAAACTACATGGAAAAGAGACTCATTTTTCTATGTGTAAGACTCTCAGTGAACTATTGGGAAATAGCAATGTCGAAGCCAAGAAACTTGAGTTGATGAAGAAATTGAGGATTGAAGACAATGGGTATGAGGTAGTCTTTATAGATGGGCAGACATACCTCAAGCATCTTGCTTCATGTCAAATAAAGAAATTTGGTGTTAGGATCGAGAGCCTCTACACATTAGAAAAATATGCATGAACAACCTTGAGGAGCAAGGAAGGGATTAGAGATGTTGTGGTTGAGAGGGAGCACATTTTAGCTCTCAAGAGGAAGCCTCAGCTAGTTGGAAGTTGGGCCGACCAGGAGGATGATGATGAAGAGGACCAATCAGAGACCTCCAGTAGGAGGCGAGTTCAATCCAAGTGTACAGAGGTAGCACATGTAGCTATACCTCCAGGTGTGAGGTGGAGCGATGTAGATCCTTAGTCCAAGAGTTGCAAAAATTTGGGCAGGGTCCATCGATGTGTGTTTGTCTAATGGATCATTAACTTGCTATGGGGGCCCATAGTATTCAGTGATGTGAAGATTAATGTTAGTCAGATACTGAGGAGTGCAGAAGAGTGTTGACAATAGAGCAAGAGGCTCAGTAGCAGAGTCAACAACAACACAGTTTTCCCAGTAGACAGTTGTAGACACAATTGATTCAATTTGTTTTTTGGATGATTTTCAGTTGCAGATGTTGCAGTAGCAACAACAACAGTGAGAAGTGTTGCATGTGGTACATTCCAAAGGTTTTGTATCGGGGTAGATGTGAATCTCTTTCTTGTTGAGAGGGATTGTTGAAAATGTAGCAAGAAATTCCTAAACTAATTTTTTCCCTTAATTAAATTAGGATAAAATTGCAATTCCACATCACAAGACAACAAGAATGAGTTAACTAAGTTAATTTTTCTTAGTTGGCTCAGTTAATTCAAGTTGAGGGACTAAATTGAGTCATGTAGAGTGGTTCCTAAATTTTAGTGTTACAAAATTATATATTACAAAGAAATGGAACATATAGAATATATTGCAAAAATATAAACACAGAAAATGCATAAAATAAGAGAGACAGATATACATGGTTCACCCAATTTAGGCTACGTCCATGGAGAAACAACTAGTCCTTTCTTTTATATTATCTAGCAAAATGAAGAGAGACAACCTACAACAGATCCGTTGTAATTCCCTTTTCGTTCTCACACAATCTCCTCTCTCTTTATCACTCAAAATACACATATTCATAGTTGCAATACAATTCCCTCATATATAGTGAGGGGTTGTCTTCTAGGGAAAAAAAAAAAAAAAAACCTAAATTAAACATAACTTCTACCGTCATATTTCTGCCTAATGAACGTTCTAGATTGACTACGAAATTACAACATTGTACAAGGCAATTTTACATCTATTTTTAGTTGTCACCTCCCTTGTACCCCCTGGAGGCGTGCATAAACGGGCGGTGTTACCGCCACATTACGAACTGGGGTCCAATGTGGCGATACCTCTAAATAAAGAAGATAATCAAGCTCCACACCCAACATTTAGGAGCCTAGGTTGAGTTTAATTTGAGTTGTAATAGTTTAATTCAGTTTAATTGAGTTAATGTTAGTTAAATTAGTTCCAACTGTTGGAGGAACTAGTAGAAGGTCTAGCAATGGGGTATATCTCCAGTGTTCAACCAGTTAACTAATCAATCAACCTAAATTAACTCATTCATGCAGAGAAATAGAGTTACCTAGTTGAGATTGGAGTTCATGGGTAGTGTATTACGAGTTTTAAATTATTCCAAGTTGTACAGGTGGTGCATGTAGTTAGAGGAAGGACCTAAAGGAACTGCAAAATCCTATGGAGGAAAATTTCTATTAAATATGGGCTAATTCCTTATTTAACAGTGCAAGGAAATAGGAGCTTGGAGGCTTGGAAATTTGGCTAAGTATTAGCCAAGGTAGTCAATCAAGCAAAGGATAGAAAATACTTGTGTTGGTTGAGCTCAAGGTTGAGAAGAGCATATTGTATTCATCCAGCTTCTTTTATTAATATAATACATATAGGAAGGGATTTTGAGCATTTGTTTTCCCCTTAGATAAATCTCTAAGAATATGTGGTTGAATATTGCCTAATGTTTATGTTGTGATTTCTCGATCAATTAATTGTTGTTGTTGATGAGTAGAGTATATTCAAGTCTTTTGTTTTAGCATATTACGTAAGCAATTTGAATCTACAAGGAATTTCTACACAATCCCTAGTCCAAATTTGACTTAGTTTCACTTTTAAGACTATCTATATCAAAATCATTTACATATGTAGCCCCATCCTGGCTAGATTGTTTATGATAACAACAACTTTTCTTTATCAAAATTGCTTTCAAGGTTACAGAGGTAATTTTAGTATTTTCCATCATAAACTAAGTTGTTTTCCATTAGTGACCTTGCAAGTTGTGACCCAATATGGCATAAGAACCATTGATCACGAATGAGAAGGATCATCTAATCCATCAAACATGTATGTTATCATTAACATTTGATCAAGTTGCAATTCGATATCATATATGAACCATCGATCTAAGGTGTTGGTCACCGTCAAATCCATTATGTTTGAAATTCGTGATTAACTCATTCATGTCGTGATCCGATATCATGCTTCCACTGTTTGATTAATGCTATCAGGACCGTCCAATTTGGGAGTGATAAAATTAAATTAAATTACCATCTCCTTTTGGTTGTTGATCTGTTAATTGTTTAGAACTTGATATGGTTAAGGTATCAACCTATTAATTGGAAACCCGAATCATATATTCATCCATCATGAATGTGAGTTTCATTACGAACATGCTTGCATTTGACAACAGAGTTTCCATTCAAATTAATTAGTTTTCTCATCATAATAGTGGATTAGTATTTTAATTAAATGTTGCAATGACATGAAAAAGTTGAAGTTTTGGTGCTTCATTTGAATTACCTCCACTTTTTATGTGCTGATTGAAAATTATCTACGACAAAGAGGTTGGCACACTTTTCGAGGGCACATGGTTTGATGGGATCAATATATGGTATTGGGAAACAACACATGATTTTGACATAGATATTGATGGATTATAACCATTTTAGCACTTTTTTCGAAGGCATGATTTATGTGGAGATATTTTATTATTTGTTGGGTGGTTGAGGTAGTTACATGGCACAGTTTTTTGGGGCACAAGCAGGTCTGGAATTTGACGTCTTATAGGACATATTTTGTATTCCAAGACGTATTTGACAGTTGGTTTCCACGTCAAACCTGGTGTGTCTTATAGATCGACTGCTTGTCATTTTGACATCCAATTTTTTATTTAACCCGTTAAAATATATGGTACCTATCTTAAGTTAGAAGCACCAACGAAGGTAAGGCTAGCCTAATGGGTCTAACTTGTCAAGCTTGAGGGATACCAGTTAGCATGGGTTAAATGAGTTGTGGACATCGAACTACTCGTATGCACTCTCAAGCACTCTAGTGTGCTAGTATTAACTCCAATACGGTGAAAGGTGATAAATAAATGTCCAATGCAGTTATGCCATATCGTGGAGTTAAAGGAGTTGTGGGCATCTAACTACTCTTCTACACTTTCAAGATCTCTAGTGTGCTTGTATTAACTCTAATATAGTGAAAGGTGATTAATGAATATTCAATGTCATATGACATAATATTAGCGCATCAAGTTTGTGTTCCAGTCTAATATTTCTAAAATACAAGTCAAGGCGCTCACTGATGTTGTTCGCATTATGGGTGTTGCTGGTTGAGATTTCTAAAATGGAACTCAAAGCCTCTACCTAATGTTTTTGGCGTTGTGGGTATTGTGCAAAAATGGAATGAGAGGAGGATATGACACGTTTTTTTTAAATTAAGGTATGCCTCCATTGTCAAAACATGATTTATTATATTAATGCAAATTGGAAATTAAGGAAGGTTATTTATTATGAATGGTTCAAATGGTTTTGTGAGCTTAGTAATGATACATATATAAATGACAAGAGCCCCCTACTCTCTTGTCTCTTCTATCATCTCATTGTTCAAATATCTGAACATTGTTAAGTATGTGAGCATTAGTTCATTATCATGATCGTATGTTTCCAAACTCGATCTTTGATTTTCTTAATGCACAGGTATCCCTTTCTATTGTTTTTTCTTTGAATTTCTCATCTTTCAAGTCAATTTTTTTTCAATACAATATGTGGTCTAACATTTTACAAAACATTTTTTTTTGGAACACTGATAAAAATCTCTGGTAAAATATTTCTATTTTTAGAAACCCAAATGTAATTGATCTTTTATCTAAATTATTCTTGTCAATTTGATTTTATATGCTTTAATTTGTTCTATAATTCAATGTCATATAACACCCATAATTATCTTTGGTTATAATTTGTGTGTTTATAGCTGGATTGGTTGAGGGTTCAATTTTGGACAATCCTTGAATAGTCGAATTGTTGTCTCGACTCAAAATTGTTGAGATGATTTGTTGAGGACAACATAATTATAAGTTTTCAAAATGGTTATCATATCATACAACCCCAAACACATCTATACTACAGCCTAAAATTGACCTCAAGGTTGCATATCTCAAGTTCCAAATTTGATATGTTGGTCATTTGTGTGAACTTTTCATATTCATTTTGGAGCTTCACTAATCCAAGTTTAAATGGGTTGGGGATATCATCCATACTAATTGTACTTAATGCACCATATAAAATTTATATTTAATGACTCGTGACATAAGTGCGCTTGCACGCACTTCCTGAAGAGTTGATGGGCCATCCCACTCCTACCCCCACAAACTTTAGAATTGTCTATATTATACATCGTTGCTCTCGGTGCAGTAAGGAACTAAAGTATTTTGAGGTGTTTTTGACTTGTGAAAGTAATGATTCTTAAAATAACAATCTAAATTGAATTGTTTAAGAAGCAGTGAGAAGTTTAAAATTGTTAAACCAAATATTTTGACTACTTTTTGTATTTTGATAGGAATCAAAATATGAGATAATTGTAGAGATCATACGAGCTTGAGTTCATAATTTCCATAATTCTCGATTTTAGGACTGCATTCAATGGCTATGTTGTCAAGTTTAGTCTATTTCTGGAAACTCGTTTGATTGTAGCAACACCATGGAATTTTGTTCAGTTTCCATATCATAAACATTTGTATTAAATATGTCCCCTCCCATTTTTCTATAGATTGGAGCATTTCATACTTCTGAAATTGATGTGCAATGGCTCTTTCATGTTTTAAGAAATGCAAGTTATTTTCTTGATAGCAATGAATTTTAAATTATTATTATAATTTTGTTGGAAATTTTGATCACTTAATCTAGCAAGTTACTTTGTCAACAATTTATTAATTATGGTGACTGCAATATCCAAGTCTTATTTTTGTCAAGATTTGATCAATAAATAGATATTTATGAGTTCTTATGACATTCTAATGTCTTTATTAAATCATTATTATATTTCCATTTGTGATTGATATTTTAGGTTATGCTTTGTTTGTAAAACAACTTCTTGTATCACAATTAATACAACAATATGTAAAACTATAATTTTCATAGAAAAATAACCATGAAGAAGCATTATAAGTCATTTTGAAACTTACAATACCAGAAACATATGCATGTTATTAAACATTCAAATTCTCACTAAGATCGTTTAGAAATAAGAAAAATCATAAGCATAAGGTTTAGTAGTAGAAAACAATTAAAAGCATTAATTTATGCCTTGAGGGTTGCATTAACAATATACATAATCATTGTTACTTTAAACACAAGCTATCATAGATTGTAGCTACAAGGTCAAAGGTGTCGTGATTGGGCTAAGCCAACAAGTCATTTGTGATGGGGCATGGTTCTTTTACAACTAGTTACTTCCATTTAGTATTTTCCTCTTGATGTAGGTTTTCCACCTCTAATATGGATAGAGGGATGTCTAATATGGATAGAGGGATGCATAAATCCATCTCATTAAATGGTGGTTGAGGATCCTCATCATCCTAACTATGTGGCCTTCTCTAGTGCCTTTCACATGTTAAAATTGAAGTGCATAATTAAAACTATTAACCCCTAAAAATTGAAAAGCCTTATAAAATCTTAAAAGTATGGTTGTATGTTATCTCAAAACACATATGCTAGCTTAGGAAAAACCAAGGCACTCTCAAAGAGAGATTAATGAAAGTTGAGATGCAAGAATAGTTGAAAGGGAGTTTCCAGATAAGGGGAGGTCGACACTCGCAAATTTGCGTAGAACATAAAATGAAGGGCATGAAAAATGCAAAAACGTCATCAAATTTCATTTGACGCATAGAGGGGATTTGAAATTCTAGGCACGGGCACAAGTCTCCTAGGTTCTCTCCAATCTATATTAAATGGTTATTTCAACTAAATTGGTCATATTTTAACCTTCATAGGAGAGATAACCACCTCTTTGACTTGGCACATATATTATTTTCGCTGAGGTATTTATGGATGGACTTTTATTGGGAGGTGTGTGGCATAATTGGAGGGCCAGACACAGGACACATTGCATGCATTTACTTGGTGATCTTACAATGCTTGGCATATCTGTGAAGGGTGCACTTGTCGAGACAATTCTTGTTATTCTTAGAGGTGTATATTCATTATTTCATGTAGTTCTGGTATGGTCAAAACCATAATTCGCCTTTTATCTCCTTATATTTATCTTCTTGGAGATGGTTCACTTTCTATTTCAGGGTTCAACTACTCCATTTCTTGTGGAATGCTACATCTACTTGGCACATTGCATATTCATACATGGAGTTTAGTTGCCTTGGGATTCACACGTTTGGATTGGTTACATGCATTTTGTTGGCCACTTGCTATTTTTGGAGGTTGGTTATGGAGCATTCTCCTATGAGGACTACTTAATTGTTATTTCTCTCATGCAACATGGAGGGCGCACTTTGTAAGCTTTCTAGGTAGGTCCTTGAGCAACTCCTCCTAGGTTGAAAAATAATTTATTATATCTATATGCATCCATTCTTGGAAGGTGAATTATATTTAGACATGTTGCATGTTAAAATAGTTATATTGTCCATTCTTAGTATTATGCCCTCTCCTAGAGACTCTTATAGTAATCTTTTCTCAATTTTTGGAGGAGGTAAAATTCTCCTTGAGAGGCTTCTGTGCACATATTGTGATATGGTCAACCTTCGATTGAGGAGGGATCCAACTACTACAATCTTTTATTATTTCTTTGACTTGGCATGGAGTGAGTTAGCAAAAAATTATATTTTATTGGATGAGAAAAGAGACTCGCTCTATAAAGAGGAGATTCTCTCCATTGTAATGGTCTTCAATACTTTGGGGGATTGAAGAGCTGTACTCTTGGACTTCATTTTTATCCCACGTGCTTGGACCTTTATCAAATATTGGAGGTATATTTTCATTTTATGTGAGACTTTTATTGTGCACTTACTCTTTCACATGTTGATTTCTATTGTAGGAGGCCCTTGTATTGTTGATGTGATTTCCTTGTAATGAACAATGCTTCATTTGGATAGAACAAAGTGAGGATGTTATTCTTCTTGTTGCCATTTTTTTAATGCTAGACTTGGATCTAATAAACCTAATTGTTTTTATATTAACATGACATCACCCTCATACCAAGGTTTTGAATTTCACTCCCTAGCTTTTCAAGGACAATTTTCAGCAATATAAATTAGCAAGCTAGAGCAGATTTGTGGCATGCATAGCAAACCCTACTTCCTTACATCTTCATGCATCCATGCTCTTTGGTCTATGCTTCATTGACTCCATTTGACCAAGGGGTGATTTAAAACTTGGTCTTGGAGTTTTCCTTCATCTTTCCTTCTCACGCCATTTATTCTTCCCATTATACTACATCCACTTGTTTTGTTTAGACTTACTCTTCCCTAACTCACCTTGTATCTCCATGTTATAGCTTAGCAATCCTACTTTTAGGGAATCCCCCTTTGAGTTGGAGAAGAGCCAACCAAAAGTGAGAGGAAGAGCTATTGTGGTAATAGTGGGTAGCCTTCATGAGTTGCACAAGACTAGCCCCTTAATGCTTTGGGACTATACATCATATAAGGGTGATAGATTAAGCATGCATCTTCATCATTGTATGGCTAAGAAAAATGCATAAAAAATGAAAAAATGTGTATTTGCATTTTTAGGCAGTAACAAGTACATTGATTCAAGGGTATTTAGACACTTTTTTGACAATATTGATGGGTACCTTGGTTTTGTTGAGGATAATTTCAATCTAATTATATTGTGTTGAGTAGCAAAGAAGAATACAAGGTTAGAGGGATGGGAAATGTCCCACTCCAGCTAAGAGGTGGGAATGTATGAATTAAATCTGATGTCTATCATGTCTCTTGTTTGGAGAAAAAATTGTTTTCAGTTAGTAGTATAATGAATCATAGTCCACACTTAGACGTAAACTTAACAACATTGGGTGTTTTATTGTTGACAAGAATAACAAAAAACTGGTCTCCATGGGTGTGGTAGAAGAGAGTTTATCCCATTTGATAGAAGATGAGAAGCAAGATTGGTTCAGCAAAAAGATGGTTGTAATTTCACTGAAAAAAATTCCATATTTATAGGTTAGAGAGATGTTAGGTGAGACGGAGCTCAAAGAATGAAGCCTTAGATAATGTTGTTGTTAAAATAAGTTCAAATCAGCAAAGAAGAAAGTAAAACAACAAGCATATCATGCATTATCAATTGTACTTCATATAAACAAGATCTTCAAGGAGGGTGAAGATGAAGTTGTAAAACAAGATATTACTTCCTTAGAGAGGTAAACAAACAATTTTTATGTATTGAACCACCAATATGTGGAGAAGGAGAGTTCAATGAACAAACCAAGTTGTAACACCCCTTTTTAATCCCTACGTAATTATAATTGATAATGTTGGGTGACCAACATGGATATTTTTCCAAATTTCCATTGATGTATATACTCATCCTCTTAGGCAACCAACACGAACCCTGATGCCTAAGAGAAAAGTTGTAAGGGGGATCTGGCGAAATTTCCTATCTTACCCTGAATTAATTGTCCTAAATTAAAAACCTCTATTTGAGTTTTCTTGTAAATAAAATAAAAACCAAGGTCATGGGACATGTATTCCAAGTTGAATGGTGGGTAAACTTTGTAGTGGGTATCACTTGCAGTTTATTAATGGCTATGGAGGTTGGCAAAGGAAAAGAGACAATAATTGGCATTTAATTAAGGATATAATGGAAAATAGGAGAAAAATAAGATGAAGAGACACAAATATGCCTGCAAGGGAAATTAGAGAGAAAATAAAGGAAAATGAAAGAAAAAGGAAAGGAAGAGACTAGACATCAATGATAAAAAGGCATCAGAGAAATAGTTCACAGCTTTTGTCAGTGGATTTTTTTTCAGTTCTAACTTGGGATCACTTTTAGAAATAAAGATCTAAAGGAAGTAAGAGGAAGAACTTGGATAAGAAAGCAAGCAAAGGAAAGCAAGGGAGCACAAGGAAAAGCTTGGAACAACAACTACAATAGGTGTGCATTGCAGGTAACAGGTTGCATGTGTGATTTCCTTACTGAGATTTGGATGCATGGTACATGCATGTGGTTCTTTGGTTATTTTGTTGTCCTTGGCATGGGATTTTCCTGGATTGATAGTGGTTTTAGCCTTTCCTTGTCATTTCCTGGATAGTTATGATGTGGTGGATTATCTATTTTGATTAAGCTTTGGATGGTCAATAGGTTAGATCTCTGTTGAGGTGGTCTCAGGAAAATTCCCAAAGGTCAAGGGTGGAGATGGGATTTCTCCTGGAACTCTTGATGGATGGGTGGAGACAAGAAAATTCCTCTGGAGTTGCTGAATGAAGTCAAAGGCATCCAAGCTTGTTTTGATGTTAGTGATTTCTGGACCAGTTTAGGTGAAATCGCGGTGGTTGAGGGTTGAGGTGGTTTGGTTGGTTCTATTTTGGTTTAACCCATATGATCCCACATTAATGCTTGGAATATGACACGAGGGTGATTGGCTGAAGGAGAAATTTGGTTCAGCCCAATCTATAGTCGGGTGGTACGTGGAAGTATTTGACTTGGTTGGCTTTTGCATATGATTAGTATGAGTTATTTTCTTATTATGATTCATGAGCACATGTTTGGTTATTATGTTGATCTTATGGTTGATTTGTCATGGATTCTATTCTGGTTATAAGCATGGTTGAATGATGTGTTCTTACTGTGGATCTTGTTCATGATTTGAGAAGTTATTGAATGGTTAATGTATTAAGGGATAACAAGTGTTGTGGCAGCTAGCTTGAGAGGGCTCTGAGCCTTCTTGATGATTCTCTAATGACGTTAAGAAGATCATGATCATATATGCATTCATGACCTGTAGCTATTATGTTTACCATATGTTTGATGAAATGACTATCATGTATTAAGCATGTCTTGGACAAGGTCTAGCTTTAGTATTGATTTATTAGACTTGTGATTATTCTAAATCTGATTATGGAAAGTTCTGGGCTATTCTAGATAGTGGCCTGTGATCCAAGCCTAAAAAAGTGGCACATATCTCGCAACCTCATCCTATGAATTGAAGAATCTCAGTTATAATTGCATGTAGGAAGGCTTATGAGTGTGGTTGGAGCCTTCCAACTGTATGCACAGTGTGTCAAGCATGTGGTTGGGGTGTAAAGTCTGAGAAATGAAAGTTCCATCTTAGGGATTGATCTCCAGTGGTTGTTGTTAGCCACCTGGGTGATCTAGTGTCCTTGAGGGATGGTAGTATGTTTCCAGTTAGTAGACCCCACTTCCATAACTAGAACTTGGAGGTTGAGTCATGTCACAGTAACACTCAACTCATGTTTACCTTGGAGAGCTTGTAAAAGCGGGTAAATGCGGGATGAGGTGGTTACACCTTATTTATGATTTGGTAGTTGAACTACCCAATTAACTAGTAGTTATGAGAAGAATGGGGGAAATGGTATTCAATTACTCATTGTTATGGGCTACATGCCCGTTCTAGAGACTTTTGGTTGACCATGTAGCTCAAAGAGGGACCTCAAATTCTTACAGTGGGCACAATGCGAGGGGTTAGTGGTAATTTTGGAGAGATATAAGAGTGAATATAAACAAACAAAAGCACTCATGGGGGTGTGTGAGTAGAGTAAAGTAGATAAAACAGATAGAATAGACAAAGAGAGAGACAAAGAAGAAGAGTAGAATCCTGAGTCTTGTATGTGAAGGAGAGTGGCCTTCATATCCTCTACCCAAATTTGATAATTGTAAAACCCTAAGAAAAGCTTCCTCTCAAGGCATCAAATTTAGGTCGGGGGTGGCCAATTGCAAGAAATACTACAATCTAGTGAGCCTATGATTGGGTGGAGAGTGGCTCTCTCTTCTCCAACTTTGAGCAAGTTTAAGTGATTTAGATATTTGTATCTATTTCTCTGCTAATGAAATGAAGTTGTTGTTTTGGGTTTCATGATTCTTGTTATGTAAGTCATTATGTATGTTTTTAATGATGAGTTCAATGTATCGTATAATTTTGCTTGGATGTTAGTTATTGCTTCTTTCATGAATAAATGTTGTATGTAGAGATAATCTTTCAAATATGTTATCTGTGATACATGTCTGTGATATGAGATGGTATCTAATTGTAATGGTTGTATAATATTCACATGCTTGCCTAATGATCTTAATTTTCTCTTATGATGTGTTAATCATAGGAAAACCATAATTAAAAAGGGAAAAATTAGATAAAAGAGTCTTCACATAACATCTAATGGAAAGTGCTAAAGAGTTCATGAAGAACTCATGAATGATAGAAGTCTATTGAAGGACTTAAAGTAGGCTTGTGTGGCCTTTTCATGATTGTGTTTAACCTTCACTAGGCGAGTTGATGGATTGAACAATCATCGATATCCCTGTTGTATTGCTAATTAGTTGAAAGGTTTCCCTAGTTGGGATGAAAAGGCTTGAAGACATCAAATGAAGGCAAACAATGAAGAAAGGTCCCTTTGATCCTTTGGGAGAATAACCTGTTATAGAGGTTTTGGAATCAAGGTTTGATGACCTTATAGGATTATAAGGATCTTAGTGTCCTTAGAGAATTTGGGCAGGATATTTTCCCTATTATATTCATTTTCAGCTCTTAGAAATTACCCTGAATTTTCCTATCAGAAGCTTGACTATCGAAAATTTGGGGATTAGAGTCTTCAACTCTAATCGTTAGTCATATGGACCAGTAAGGGCTTTGTGACCAAGAGTTCGCTAAAAGGGGCTTAAGCCTGAGAGGACAGGAGATTGGATGTCAGAGTATCGAGTATCGGTTTCAGGTAACACTTCAAACCACTGCCAATGCAAACCCCTAACACTGACGAGTCTAGATAATGTTTGTCAACTAATGGAGACTTTCCTGTTAGTTGATGTTGACCAGCCAATGTTAGTGAATTCCTTGGTTTCCATATGGTGTGAATCTTCGGTGGGTTAGCGGACTAGTTGATAGAACATATGGGTAACAAAGACGAGAATTATGGGACTTTACAAGCAACGAGATATCAAACTTTCAAGGTATTGGACATCGGGTGTCTAGTAACACTTCGAACAACCTCCAACACAAATGCCCAATGTTGACAGCTTTAGAAACTCCAATAAACGAAAAGACAAGTCCTATCAGTTGACATTTTGTTAATCGACTACTGGGTATCAATTGTCAGACTATTGTCTATCAACTATCGAATGATTTGGCCAATCGAGACACCAACTTATTGGCCTGGCGACTATCATGTGTCAAAATACTAGCTTAACAAGTTGGCGACGGGTGGGTTTTAGGACATTGACTTATCAAGATATTGTCTATTGGGATATTAGGCCATTAAAAATTAAGTTGTCGAGACATCAAGTATCCACAAATTGGGTGAATGGTATGTGTATGTTGTTATACAAACTCCTGATGCTAATAGATCCTTATAATGTTTGTTAACTATCAAAGAAAAGTATGTTATCGAGACCACATGTTGTTGGGCTATCAATGTTTGAGATATCAATTGATCGAATATTGGGATATTGTGTACCGAGGTCTCCTCCTGATACTGACATATCTCGATAGTGTTTTAAAGTGGCACGAAGCAAGTCTTAGGTGATGTGGCATGCTTACATGGTACTAACATGGTATGGGTGATGTGGATTAGAGTGTGCAACGATGTTGAGGTGGAACCTAGGTGGCCCTATGAGGTGGTGACACATAGAAAAGGACTGCCATGTGGAAATGGTATGGATGTTGACATGGCACTTGGATGGAAGATTTTAAAATAGGTTTAACTTTGTGTCTAGAGCTCGGATTTGAACGAAATTGATAATGTTGGAAAGCTCTTGACAACCAAAAGACAATGGTGGTCTCAGAGATGAGCTTTAAGTTGGGTGAAGGAAGAGGAATTTTGATAACCCGATCTTCATCAAGTAACCATGGAGATCGGGGTTGGATTGCCTCATATCCTTAATTAGACATTATGGGGTTGAGTACATTACACAAGTTCTATGTCAATGTTAGAAACACTGACTATACAACCAACAATGGTCTCACTAGGTTGGTGAGTCAATGGTGAGAAAAAAAGAACACTGATGTAAGTTGTACTTCAACTCCCTTGCTGGATACATTTCACTTCTAGTCACAGTTTTGAAGATCTTATCTTCAACAAACACCTTTTTTGTCCAAAGATTTTGTATTTTTGTAATTTGAAATTATAAAAAAATATTAGAAATAATAATCATATTTAAAACTTAAACATGTTAATCAAAACTTAGGAGTATAATAAAATGCCATGGAGTATAATAAAATGCCATTGAGATAATGATATCGTAATAAGGTTTTCCATATAGTAGTGAATGTAATACTTCAAACATCGAACTGTTACATTATTCATTATATTTTAAATAGGGTATTATTTAAAATACTTTATTAATATAATAAAAGTATTATATTTTAAGGTATTTAAAATATAATACCTTATATTTTAAATAAGGTATTATCAAATAATAGTCGATGTAATAGTTAATAGTTAAATATTTGAGAATTATATGATGTACTCCTCTTTTGCTATGTAATGACGCGGCATCATCTAATAACATGTAAATGAATCCCACTCTGATGTATCATTATGTATTCCTGTTCACACTATGCCTAAAGCTCACACCACTAAAATAAAACTGGAAATAAATGGTCAACTCAGTTCATGGTTGTGTACAAAATTATAATACATTACTAAAGACAAGAAACATAGATTGTTGATTTTGGAGGATAAATTAATCCCAATTATATATCCCTTTCTTCTACAAATAAATAGAAGTTAGAATAATTACAATGTATGCACAAAATTTGCCATATTTCATTATTTCTTTGAGACATAAGCATAATACTGGGCCATTGGAACTACAAAAGCAATTACGAGAAGGCCCCCGACCACGGTTGTGAACTGTCCTCTTTTCTCCTCTGTTTCTTTCTTTGTCTTGTAGTTTGACTCCCTTTTGGCGTCCTGGAACTTGGGACCACCTGGGTCGGGCAGTCCATCAATGGCTGCTGCAAGTCGTTTGGCAGCACTGAACATAGCCTCGTTGTACTTTTCTTCAGTAGCAAGAACTGCATAATATAAATTAAGCCACCTCATTAGTAACACTGGCACTATTATCTTTCAAAATTGCACTGACAGAAAGAAGAAAAAACAGCAGCTCACTGTTTAAGGGCAAATTACAGTTCACCCAAAAAACACTGCTATTAATGTATTTGTACGATAAAGTCTGAAATATCCTTCAAAATCAGTGAAGATCGATTCAGGCAAAAACAGTACAGGAGTTTTTTGCGTGACTTCTATGCAGTACGCACCTTCACTACAATGTCCATGATATAGAAAGCCTGAAAGAATAAGGACTTCCAATAATGAAAAGCCTCCCACTATTAGTAGCTATACTATCAAATGATGGGCAGTTCCTCGGTATCCTTTTGGCGATAATTTTTCCCTTGTAACTTTTCAGGTGGCCTTAAATTATTTTTGTTCACATTTTCCAATGAAAATTTGTCCATAAATATCATTGTAAAAATGAAAGAAGAGAAATTGCAGCGTGCAGCTTGAGAATAATGGCCAGATTCAAACTAATAACTGAGTAGCAATCGAACCACGCAAACCACCCACTATCGTCTGCCTCGCCATTCTGAAGAATGTACTAACCATACATGCAAGATACAAACTAACAACCTCTTTGGTATTTTATTTTAATTTCATTTTATTTAAATATTATCATCTGCAAGTGGCCAAAAATGGCCAGCGGGACTGTCAAAGCACAAAAATAAGTGAACATTGAGAATGCTAATGCATGTCCAAGAGAACTGCAAAAAGAAAACCTAAGCTGCAGAAAAGTTGGAAATCGTACGGTAAATGAAACAGAGAGCATGGAACTGGGCGGACACGTCATCAGATCTGTGCCACATATTGTACCTCCTGGTGATGAAAAAGCTGAATATTTTATACTACAATACAGATATCATGCCCTACTGTTTGGTAAGTGGTCAAGTGTGTTAGCACAAGTCTGAGGTATCCTCAGTTGGATCAATGGATTATCAGTGAGACCTTCTTGCATGCATACATTGATCAAGCTTCTGAGCTCATCCAATCTGTTAGGAGGGGCCCTTGACGTTAAATTGTTAGGTTTCCTTTAACAAAACATGACTGCTTCGAAGGCAGATGTGATTCAAGAGGCTTTAACAATCTCAAACTGTCCCACAGTTGGTTTTCCTAATAGATCGTGGAATCATCACAAATAATCAGAATTTTCTTGCGAGGATCCTGAAGCCTACTCTCCTTTACATATGTTAGCAAGAGTTGCTGAGCCTCGAAAAGAGAAATAGCCTTTTCAGCATCTTCTTTCAAATATCCAATGAACTCTAAAAGTTCTTTTGAAGCCCAACTGCTGAACTCTTTAGTCAAAGATATCTCTTTCCTCGTTGTCTCTTGTTCGCCAACAAATTGATTCAATTCACTGTCAGAACTAGAGACTGATGCGACTGATGCATCAATTCCATCGAATCTATCTCCATATACAACTTCAGCATTGTATTGGTAACCAGTAACTATTGAGAACCTTAACTTTCTGAGTTCGACATAATATCGATATCAGTGAAAATAGTGAAAAAAACAAACAACAACAACAACTAAAGGAACCCCTCCTGCAAGCTATGGGGAAACACTATTGTTAGTTTGACAACGAATTATGTGATTTTGGGTAGCTTGTAACTAGTTAGTTCTACACCGAAATGTTAGTTATGTAACGGAGGTGGATGGTATAAAATTAGTGAATGCCCGAGAAATGTAATTGTGAAGAATCATTGTTGAATTAATAAATTCCAATCCCTTGCCCGGTGGATGTTTTCTTGACACCCTATCGAGGTTTTACCACGTAAACCCTGTGTGCCTATTTGCGTGTGTTTGAATTCAGTTTCTTTTCTTGGTCAATGTATAACTGAATGAGTTTAGTTTATTTTCTTCATTATTTCCATATTCATTCAACAATTGGTATCAGAGCGTGAGGTTGAAGAGCCAGCAGCGACATGTGAAGACCAGACTCTGTGTGCTGTCTGCCAAACCAGCGTGAGGTTGAAGAGCCAGCGGCTGCATGTGAAAACCAGAGTCTGTGTGCTATCTGCGTGAAGGAAGAGTGGTTTGCCTACGTAAAGATTGCAGGGGAAAAAAATCTGGAATCTTCCTACATGAGGGGGGAACTCCTATGTCTGCGTGGAGACCAGAATGTCAAAAACCCTCTGCGTGAAGGAAGGGTGGTCTGCCTGCATGAAGTCCAGAACGCCAAAACCCTGTGCGTGAAGGAAGGGTGGTCTGCGTAAAGACCAAAATCTCTGCGTTCAGAGCCATCTGTTTGTGAGGAAGAAATCATGGAGTTGCTGCCAGAACCTCGTCGTATTCGCTGCCACAGTGGCTGCCAGCAGTGCTACTAGATCTGCGTGCTGGGTCCGGGTATCTTTTGTGGTTAAATTTGAGAGAAACTTTTGTTTCAGAATATTTTTTTTTCCAGAATGTTGTGGAAAATAAAGGGGTGGAGTGTTTTGAAGAAAAGAAAACAGAGTTTTTTTTTTTAATAAAAATCAGTCCAAGAGTTGTTTTGGGGAATTATTTTTAAGGTTTTTTTGAAGAAAGAAAACAAATAAACCCTAGTTCAAAGGCTGAGACTATTTTTTTGAAAAGGAAAAAACCTAGACTGAAAATTGAAACCTTAGAAAATGGCCAAGATGTCGAATGCAAAATTCGAGGTGAAGAAATTCACCGTAAAAAACAATTTTGCTCTTTGGAAACTGAAGGTTAGAGATCTACTTGTGCAACAAGGGTTGCACAAGGCATTGGATGGGGCAACTAAGAAACCTGCAACTATGACTACTTCAGACTGGAAGGACTTGGATGCCCAAGCTCTTAGTACCATCCAGTTATGCCTAGCGGATGAAGTTCTCTTCAATATTGTTGAAGAGACTACAACTTCAGGATTGTGGGAAAAACTTGAAAAACTCTATATGACAAAGTCATTTACCAACAGAATTTATCTGAAAAGACAGTTATACAGTCTTCGAATGAAAGAAGGTTCAAACGTTGAAGAACATTTGAATGTTTTTAATACACTAATATGTCAATTAACAGATATGGAAGTTAAAATACAGGAAGAAGATAAAGCCATAACCTTGTTGTGTTCTCTGCCTGAATCATGGGATCACTTCGTAACTTCAATCAGCTTAAGCACTGCTGATTCTTTGAAGTTTGAATCAGTCGTGGGAGCTCTCCTATCTGAAGAAGTACGAAGGAAATCCAGCACTGAAACAGCTACATCAGAAACCATGGTAGCTAGAGGACGCTCAAAGGAAAGAGGAGAAAAACCAAGGGGGTCTTCTAAATCGAAATCGAAGGGAAAGAAGTGTAAGGCAAAATGTTGGAACTGCAATAAAATTGGACACTTGAAGAAGGACTGTTGGAAACGAAAGGAATCCAAAAACCCGAAGAAGGAAGCGAATCAGGTCGATTCAGGTATGATAGACGAAGTTTTATCTACTAAAGAATTATGTATGATGATGAAACTTCACTTGAATGTAATGTTTCTCAGGGTTTAGATAGCTGGCTGTTAGACTCTAGTGCTTCGCATCACATGTGCCCACATAGAAATTGATTTACTTCGTATAAAAATGTAAACAGTAGTTCTGTGTTTATGGGTAACAATGTGTCATGTTACACTGTTGGGATGGGAGATATCAGGATTAGGATGTATGACAACACAGTTAGAACATTAACTAGTGTTAGACATGTACCTGATTTGAAGAAAAATTTGATTTCTTTGGGAGTGTTGGATTCAGATGGTTATAAGTTTATAGGTCAGGATGGCATCTTGAAAGTCTTTAAAGGAGCCCTTGTGGTTATGAAGGCAGAAAAGGTCGGAAATCTTTACAGGTTAAAAGGAAGTACTCAGGTCAGTGAAGCAGCGGTTGCGTCAGAAAAGGAAGAAGCAGGTACTCGTCTATGGCATCAGCGATTGGGTCATATCAGCGAGAAAGGTCTTCAGATACTGATGAAACGTAAATCTCTTCCCGATCTGAAATCCTTGAAGTTAGATTTATGTAAACATTGTGTGTATGGAAAACAGTGTAAACAAAGATTTAAAGTTGGAAATCATAATAGTAAAGATGTTTTAGACTATATTCATTCTGATCTGTGTGGACCATCCCCTGTTGTGTCATATGGAGGTGCACTGTATTTTTTAACGTTTATTGATGATTACTCCTGTAAAGTTCGGGTCTATATGCTAAAAAGGAAAGCTGATGTATTAAATGTTTTTAAACAATTTAAAGTAATGGTAGAGAAAAGAACAAGCAAGTCTATTAAATGTTTAAGAACTGACAATGGTGGCGAGCTCACTTTAGTTGAATTTGAACAATACTGTAAGGATGAGGGAATTATTAGACACAAAACTGTTGTTTATACAATCGGACTCTTATGGAAAGAGCCAGAAGCATGATCAGCAATGCTAACTTGCAAAAGGAGTTGTGGGCAGAAGCAATATCTACTGCTTGTTATTTAGTTAACAGATCACCTTCAATAGCAATTGATTGTAAAATTCCTGAAGAAGTTTGGACAGGTCAGTCTTGTGACTATTCACATTTGAGGATATTTTGTTGTGATGCTTATTCTCTTATTCTGAAAAATCAGCATTCAAAATTAGATCCAAAGTCGAAATGTTATGTCTTTGTTGGGTATGACTATGCAGTGAAAGGATATAGGTTGTGGGATCCTACATTGCGGAAGATAGTCATTAGTAAAGATGTAACATTTGATGAATCCTCTCTTTTAAAATCAAATGTTGAAAGAATTGAACAGGAACAGGTATCG
The DNA here is from genome assembly GCA_000404065.3 of Pinus taeda. NCBI lineage: Eukaryota > Viridiplantae > Streptophyta > Pinopsida > Pinales > Pinaceae > Pinus > Pinus taeda. The sequence continues at coordinate 44,946 of APFE031710271.1, read as the reverse complement.
CCAAATCAACAAGTTCAGTTGGAGGCTAGATTGGTGACAGTCGAAAAGAAGTAGAGACTTCTGGAGAAAAAGGTGTTGAAGACACAAAGGAAGTCGTTGAAGCTTCTGAACCAATGCAAGTTTCTGAACCAGTTCAGCAACTAGTCGCTCTAAGAATGTCTACAAGGGAAAGGAAAACTCCAAAAATGTATGAAGATTCTGCTTCATCTTTTGCTTTGATTACTGAAGATGGGGAACCTTCTTGTTATCAGAAAGCTATAGATGATACAGATAGCGAAAAACGGAAAACAGCTATGGAAGAAGAAATGGACTCCTTAGCCAAGAACAATACCTGGGATCTTGTAGAGCTTCCTGAAGGGAGAAGTGTTGTTGGATGCAAATGGTTCTTCAAGCTGAAATGGAAAGTTGATGGAAGTATCGAAAGGTATAAGGCGAGACTGGTAGCAAAAGGGTATTCTCAGGTTGAAGGTATAGACTTTCATGAGATTTTTTCTCCAATTGTAAAACTTGTTTCTATTCGTACTGTGTTGGCACTAACTGTGTTGCTTAATCTTGAGTTAGAATAGTAGATGTTAAAACAACTTTTCTACATGGTGATTTGAACGAAGAGATGTATATGGAACAACCAGAAGGTTTTGTACAAGGTCGCAACAAAAGATTAGTTTTCAAGCTCAGGAAATCATTGTATGGTTTGAGGCAGTCTCCCAGACAATGGTACAAGAAGTTTGATTCCTTTGGTGAGCCAAAACTTTATAAGAAGTGAGTATGATCATTGTGTATACTTCAAAAGTTTCAATGGCATATTCATTACCTTAGCTTTGTATGTTGACGATATGCTTATTGCAAGCAAAAGCATGGAAGAGATCAATAGGTTAAAGGCTCAACTCTCTAGGACGTTTGATATGAAGGATCTTGGAGCAGCAAAACATATCTTGGGCATGGAGATACACAGAGACAGGAAAAATGGTAAGCTTTGGCTATCACAGCAGAAGTATGTGGAGAAAGTACTTGAAAAGTTCTCTATGAACAATGTGAAACCTGTTAATGTTCCACTAGCTTCCCATTTTAAGCTTTCTTCGGTTTTGAGTCCTAGAGCTGATGAAGAAAAACAATATATGTCTCATGTACCATATGCAAATGTTGTAGGCAACTTAATGTATGCGATGGTATCTACAAGACCTGACATTTCACATGCAGTTGGAGTTGTCAACAGGTTCATAGCAAATCCAGGTAAAGAACATTGGCAAGCAATGAAATGGGTGCTTCGATATCTAAGAGGCACAAGTGACCATTGCATCGTCCTTAAAGGTAGTGAAGGATCAGTCTACGAATATGTAGATGCTGACTATGCAGGTGATTTGGACAAAAGAAGATCTACTATAGGTTATGTCTTTACTCTTGCAGGTGGAGCAATTAGTTGGATGTCAAAGCTTCAAGAAACAGTTGCATTGTCCACTACTGACGCTGAATATATAGCTGCTTCAGATGCCAGTAAAGAAGCAATCTGGTTAAAGGGTCTGCTCGATGAAATTGGAAGAATGCAGGAGAAAGTGAATGTACTTTGTGACAGTCAAAGTGCTATTCACTTGGCTACAAACCCTACCTATCACAGCAGAACCAAGCACATTGATGTAAGGTATCATTTTCTGAGACATGTGATCGATGGCGGAAAAGTAGCTCTTCAAAAGGTCCAATACACGAGAGAATTGTGCAGACATATTCACAAAGCTAGTTTACAGTAGAGAAGTTGCGGTGGTGTTTAGCTTCTCTTGGCTTGCAGAAAAGATGATGAATGGGCATGGGCAAGGGATTAGGAAAATTGTTGTCAAGGTGGAGTTTGTTAGTTTGACAACGAATTATGTAATTTTGGGTAACATGTAACTAGTCAGTTCTATACCGAAATGTTAGTTATGTAACGGAGGTGGATGGTATAAAACTAGTGAATTCCCAAGAAATGTAACCGTGGAGAATCATTGTTGAATTAATAAATTCCAATTCCTTGCCCCGTAGATGTTTCCTTGACACCCTGTCGAGGTTTTACCACGTAAATCCTGTGTGCCTATTTGCGTGTGTTTGAATTCAGTTTCTTTTCTTGGTCAATGTATAACTGAATGAGTTTAGTTTCTTTTCTTCATTATTTCCATATTCATTCAACAACTATATACAACATTTTTTTCATCATGTGGTAAGGCAAAGTGAAGAAGAAAAGACAGGATAGTTCACGCCAACTCTAACGCAAACCAAAAAACTCAAAAAGGAATCAAGATACCTATAGGAACAAGGACAAGCGTAGCTGTTATCAATCTGGTGAGGAATGAAATTTTAAGAAAGATTGTCCGAATTGAGAAAAATAAAGACTAAATGAATACAGTTTCTTGAAGTGGTTCAATTTAGTTGTTCACAGTCACAGTGCTATCAACACTAGCAAATGCAACTTTTCTCAAGTGTTGGTACTAGGATTTGGGAGCTACTCATCATATGATTTCTGAGAGAACCTAGTTTGTGAGGTATGAAGTGATATTGGATGGGAGAAATTTTGTTTCTATTGACTCAAGTAAGCATGAGCCAGCTAGAATGAGTAAAGGGAGTTGTCTCATTGCAGATGTTGGATGAGCCATATAGGGAAATCTAAAATGTCCTACATGTGCCTACCTTGATCAAGAATATGTTGGCAATGAGAAAGATTATTGAGGCAGGGTTGATTCTGTAATTAAATTTCATTTATGATCTGCATAAGCTTTGTGTGGAGGTGTTAAAACTCGCTTTCATATTTGCAGTTGATGAAGTGACATAGTATCACCTGGCATCATATATATAGGTACATAGGCACACAAATATTGCAGCCTTCAAGAAGCAGCGACTTGAGGAAGACCTAGAATTACATTTCGCCAATCATTTTGTGCATACGTGACAAGTGCAATCTCAAAAAGCAACATATACATTCTTTCTCAAAGGATCAAAGAAGTATAATCGAAGGGAAAATGGAGTTGGTACAATCAAACATTTGTACATCGACGTGTCATTGTCACATGGGTGAAGAAGGGTATTTTATTACCTTCAAGGATGATTTTCCCAAGAAGACACTTATCTATTTTCCAAAGAAAAGACATAGCATAGAAACATCTAAGATGTTTAAATCCTTTGTAGAGAAGCAACAAGATTAACCATTGGAAAGATGGACATGTGATAATGGGGGAGAAGAAACTTTAAAAGTATTCAAGAATCTTTGCACTGTTAAAAGAATCAAGTTGGAGTAAATTGTCTTGTATTCTCTATGGTGCAATAACATGGCAGAGAAAAAGAACCATGTGACAATAATGCTACTAAAATGCAAATCCACGACAATAATTTATAGAAAAATCATTTCACCATATATGGTCTAAATCATATGGCACACTACGCGTGAATATAGAAAATCAAACAAATACACATACCATGGTGAACTACTTGGGAAGAAGATCAACTCCAAGATATTTATTAAGTAATAAATTTGTAAAATAATAAAATGTGTGAAATTTTAATATTGTTGCAGTTACTAGTTATTATTCACCTATCAAATTTGATTATTCGTCTTCTGCAATTTGTATGCGGCAAATATTAAATAAAACACTACTGTAACTTCACAAAAAATAAATAAACCATTGGAACTAAGAAAATATTGCACACACACACACAAAAAAATGAACACCAATATTTTTTGGACAAAATGTCCCTCGTAAAACCCTAGTGTGGGGAAAACTGGTTTTGCAGATGAGTATTTTATTTATTCTTTAGCAAAATCTGTCTTTGAAAAATTACAATTCTTTGCCATAAATTAGCAAACCTCCAGAAAATTGTTTATTTCACTTTTGCAAGTCGATTTGGCTTCATGGAGACAACTCGGCCATTCTGATCCAATTTAGCCCTCCTCTAGAGCCTCAAACTAGTCCACACGTGTGGCCCTGCCAACTTGGCCCTCATTGGCAAACTCACACTGGCTGGAAATAAACTCAGCCTCCTCTGGAATTCAACTTCTTCTGACAAACTTAGCTTCTCCTATTCAATTTGATCACTTTATGCAAGTTTCTCCTTGCTCCAACAACTCAACCTCTCTAAAGCAATTCCCACACCGGGAAACTCGACCTCTTATGTAGATAAAATCGACCACCCTCTATCTCTCAGAAACTAGAAATCGTTGTGACGAATTATCTCCATCAACTCAGTCTTTAATCACTATTAATCTCAATCCATTAGTGCCCTCACGCTATCACTGCGCCCTTGCTATCACTATAAATCTATGTCTCTAATGTGTTCTCCAAATACCCATTGATTTCCTCTTATAATCTCTTGTTGAGCAACCAATGCCCACAATCTAATCTCAATCGATGGTTGAGATCATCTTGACCCCTTCAAATGACTTTTCTAGAAGTCACTAGAGGAAAATCGATTTCCTCAATTAATCTCGATTAATTAAGTCATTTCCCTAAGTTAGACTTGGGAAGATAATTAAACTAACTAATTAATTATAATTAAGGCACTGTTCCTTAGAAACTTTTTCTAGGTGTTGGAGAAAATTAATCCATTGTGTTCTTTAGTCTCAAAGACACCATCTGAGACTAGAACACTTGTCTGAGCTACACAAACTCACAAAATGAAGAATGTAAGATTGTTAAAGACCGTGTGGAAATTTCTTGGAATTCAAAACTCAATGCAAAACAGAAATTTCACGTTTAACCTAGAAGGTTTCTCGCATCTTATCCTTGTCAATTTTCAGCCTTAGGGATGGTGTAGAGCAAGGTACAAAACAACAACAGAAAAAGTACATCGTTTCAATTCCTAATAGCCCAAACCTTTTAGGAATTCAAGTAGAAAAGATTCCAAACCAAAGTAGTATGTTTCACACTTGTTAAGGAAACTATTCAACCAATAGCCAGATCAGAAAAATACTCTTTTACAGTGGTAATAATAGCAGTACAATATTATCACACAAGAGGATATGGATTTTGCATTAAATGAAAGGCCATGGTATTAGGGTAGAGCAAGGCTCTTTATTACTCCATGGTTTCCAGAATTTGATGCAACAAATATAGTTGTAACAACTCTACTGGTTTGGGTGAGACTCCCAAACCTCCCTCTTTCTTTCTGGCACCATAAGGTTTTAGAGGGCATTGGGACTGCTTTGGGCAAGTTCAAAAAGAGCAACATGGAAAGAACAGAGAAAGGTAATTTACCTTTGCTAGAATATGTGTAGAGATTGACCTGAGCAAAGGCTTACTGGATCATATAATCTTGAAACATCAAAATTTTCAATGGTCTCAATCTTTAGACTATGAGAATACAAGATTTAGGTGTTGTTTTTGTTTTCAAAGAGGACACCTTCAAAACTCTTGCCCACGGACTAGAATGAACCCAAAAAAGTAAAAGGTGCACAAGCCAAAGGGATGGCAGTTCTGAGATCCACATTTATCTGATGAAGAAGAAGAAGAAGACAATGCAAAGAAACCTGTAAAAGAAGAAGGGGGTGGACAGGAGAAGAATGATAATACTATTCTACATCAGAGTGGGACAGTTTTAGCAGAAAATCAGGAGATAGATCAACAGATAAATTTGGAACACAAAGAGGATGGCATGGTGGGAACAAAGCGTGTACACATCTCAGATAGCCCTGATTTGGACAAAGAGCTCCTCCCAGAGACATCCATTAACGATATGGCATTGGTTCGAGTGAAGCCCAAACCTGGAGATTGGCAACAGGTTCAGAAAAAGAAAGGAAAGAAGGGGAAGATAAGCGACTACATGGCTTGATCTTCTCCCATGTATTATAGTTACATTTTCTTTTTTAGTTTTTATTTCTATTTACTGGGTCCTTGTGGAACGAACTTTTTGTAATGCTTTATAAGCATATGTTTCTGTAATTTTTACTTAGCCAATCATGGATCTGGGCAGATCCAAGTGAATGTACACATCTTCGTGTGTGTATGCAAAACGCATTTTCTTTCAAATATGAATAGAAGTACAAGTTTCTAATCACAGGAAAAAAATAACAATAGTACAATCACAGGGTCACAACAGTAAAATCATCCCATTGCATTCTTCACTTAGATGTCAAATCACTTAGCAATTGTCCTTATGTCAATTCAACAAGACATATATGGTGTTAAATAATATTGCATAAAGACTATATATAGCTGAAAATCAAAACTGGAAATTACACAAGTATTGGACAGCTAGAAATATTATTAATATGTTCAAGTTGAAGTACATATACATACCACAACTTTCTTTCAAGGCTGGTATAAATCCTATTAGCTTTCCAAACCCTAGCTAAGGAAAATCGACAAATCCCTAGCACCAAGAATATTCATATGCAAGAATTACTCCAACACATCCTCCAAGGCAAGATGTCCTTTCCTCTTCTTCTTTATAATTCCACCCTAGGGTTTTATCAGAAAACCCTAACTCCAATCTTAGGGGATAAACCATAATCCTAGACCTCCAAGATCCTCTAAGACATTCCAAAATTACCACGAAAGCCCAGTGAACCAAGAGAGAGATTGAACACATGGGAAGACTCTAAAGAGGAAGAAGCTAGTGTACACTCTTCTCTAGGTCACATCATCACAAGAGTGAATACAAGTGAGTGAATGAACATATATGAATGGAAAGACTCTCTTCTTGCTCTATTTATATGAGAGGTAAGGATGGCCAACACTAAAATATGGGCCTTAGCCCTTACAAGCAACATGCAATAAGTACTTGTAGGCCAACACAAATGAAATGCTACAATGTAAAGTACATGTATCATGCTCGAAGGTCATGTCATGCATAATAATGGTACACAAGACAATTGCACATCCCTCTATCACAAGCATTCATAGACTCCATCAGTCCTCCTAAGCAATGTACTCCAAAAGTTCAACCACCCCTACAAGAATATTGTCAAAATCTCAAGTGTCCTCGCCCCATCTCCAATCCTCTAAATATGATTCCAAGCTTTTCCACATGCCAACCAGCACTTGATGTCCATAAGGCTCTTCATCCCATGTCAAGTGCTCTCTATGTAAGTGGACTTTCCATGGGGCCACCATGAAGGGCATCCAGCACATTGTTAAGAGAACTCCAACAGCTAAGGGAAGAACATAAGCAAACAACAATCTAAAATCAAGTATCCTCTTAGAAAGCAATCTCAATTGTTCAAATCCATCAAGGACTATCTCTCATGCACCAATCCATATTGGATCATCCAAGGTTTGAATATCTACAATGGACACCAAATGTCATGAAGTACCCCAAGCATGGTGTAAACACTTTTAGTGTAACCCTAAAAGTTAACACTCCCTCTTTACAACGATAGTGCTTACATTGACACTAGTTGACTCCCTTTGCAACTCCACCAAATCTTCTACCTACTATGATCTAGGCACTCCTATATTCCCTTAGATCTCTAAATATGGAATAGCAATCTCCACTCTCTCCTCAATCAGTGAAGGAGAATTCTAAGAGCTAAAAGATCTCACATCCTCATCAACACAAGATGTTATTAGAGAATTTGTAATTAATTTGAACTTGGTTGTATGACCTCTCTGCCATGCATATGCCTCAAATCTAGAAGGCTCTTCCAACCTCCTACTGGAATGTACACATGCCACTGGATCAACAAGTCACCTATAAATGCCACCCTTTCTCACCTCTACGGCCAAAGTTCTCATACTAGGAAGACTACAATCATCGAGGGTGCACTATACTCCCTCAAAAGGGAACTCTCTAATGTATATGTGCCATACAAGAAACTGAAAGGGGGTTTTTTCTCAAACTCGTTACCAATAATATGTGAACCAACTCAAGAACATCATCTAGAGGCATCAAAAATGAAATGGAGCCAACTCTGCTTACAAGGTAAGTGACATCATTGACAAGTTCCATAGGCATGCCTTCGTCTTGCTCTTGATTCTAGCTAATCAAAGACTTCTCATATGCTATGTGCTTAGAAGTTCCACTATCCACATACCAACCAACACTAAGGAGTCGAATTGACTCAAATTTTCCTTGGAGGTCCATATTCCCTCTGCTTATGTCTCCGGAAAACCAAAACCACGGAATAGTAAACTTTGAATGCTCAATGTCAAACTTGGAAAATTCGATTTGGTCCTCTTGGAAGTCTATTTGGTTGAAGAGAAGACCCTTGACTTTCTAACAACTAGATTTTTGCACGCTCATCAACTTCTTGGTCAATAACACCCCAATGTTCCATTTAATTGTCCATAATGGCTAGTTTACTTGACCATTAATGAATAGTAAGCTTGACTTCACCACCTTTTTGCTTGATCTCCAATGCCTTAGCGAATTTGATGATTCTACCATCTAGGTTTGTTGTAATCTACCTTGATTTCACTTAGGGTCTTGCTCTGATTTTCCATATCATGCCTTGCATTGCCACATCATCATTGCATTTTCCATGTCATCACGCCCTTGTGCTAGATCTATAATGCCCTAAGGAACCTGAAAAATCTAAGACATGGGTTTTGTTCTTATTTTCTTGTAGATCACTTTTGACATAATGCATGTCCAAAATTGCTCAATGATGGCCCTATTTTGCCACTTAGAAACTTGTTGTACCTGTTGACCAATTTTGACCACCTATAATTTGACAATGCCTTCATTGGTTGGAAAAAAATTTGCATGGCATTTCATCTTCTCATCAAGCTTAGCAATGAACTACCATAAAAACATAAAAATTTGACTTTGTGAGACTGCCATGTAGAGAATTATCTGAGGGATACCGCACCAAGGAAAAGGCCACATATAGACTCACACATAAACGTGCAGTAAGACATAGGTGCACCCTGATGTAGATTAGATTGGCCCATACACTAGTGATCACCCCCTACATAAGAAGGCCTTTTTAAAATCACAAGTCCTCAAGTAAGCCCATTAAAGGCCCTCTAATCTTATTGTTACACACCCAAACGGGTAACCCCATAGAAGAAAACCTTTCTCCCACATTTGATAGCTAGTTGGTTAGCCTCACAGCCAGCAACCCCTGACAGCCATCCTTGGCTGATGATATGCCTCTTATCTCCACCACTTGCATCAACCACTTGCTTCTCACCCATCTGGCATGAGCACATGGATGAAGGTGGGCTTCCACTCAAAAGGTGTTGAAAAAAAGTAGCAAGAAATTCTCAATTTGATTTTGCCTTGATTAAATTGAGAAAATTCAAATTTCCACATTACCAAACAACTTGGATGCAATTAACTTGTGTGACATGGCTTGTGTCACCCGGTTTACTTAGTAAATTCGAGTTGGAGGAGTTAGAGTTCAGTTAAGCATGTGTGATTGCTAATTTGTAGCAATCAAGGTCAGTTATTTCAAGTTGTTTTCAATTAAACTAGTTCCAACTGTTGGAGGAACTAGTGGAAGGTCAGTTGTGCAGTGGGACTTCAGTAAAACATAAAAGATCATCTAGTTAACTGATCAATCAACCCAAAACAGCTAGTGCATGTAGAAAATTCGAATTCCCCAACTGTGGTGGAGATTCCAAGGCAGTGTAACATCAGTTGTAGACTAGTCTTGAGTGTATATGTGTTGCATGCAGTTAGATGATCAACCTTGGGAATTGCACAATCCATTTTGGGAGAAATTCCTAAATAATAGGGGCCTAATTTATCAAGGATTTACGCAAGGAAATAGGGGCTCAAGCAGAGGCAGAAATTGACGAAGTCTAGGTCAGAGCTTCTCAATCAATAGAGTGATAGGTTATTCACTTGCAGGTTGTACTCAATTGAGCAAAGGAATTGTAATATAGCTCTATTCATCAGATTAATGCAAGAAGGCATTAGGGTTTTTTGCAGATTGCTTTCCCCAGGAAAAATACTATGTGCATGTGTGTTATTTCTTATTGCATGTCTGAGATTTTTGTTCTAAATTGTGAATTAACTTCCGTGGAGCAATAAAGTCAGTTTGTGTCTTGTGATTTTGATTAAAACTTCATGAGCAATTGCAAACCTACACCATAATTTCTACATGGTATCAGAGCAAGATTCACATTAGAGCAAGAATTTCAAATTTGTTTCTCAAGAGGTTCGAATTTGTAGTTTAGTGTAGCAGGGATGTCTTCAAAGTTGAGAAGATGACCTTCAACAGGCTGAGGCTAGAGTATGCCTTGGAAGGAAACTCTAATTTCATCACGTGGAAGGATTTCATGGAGGCAGTATTCGATGAAAATGGATTGCCAGAATACATCAAGAGAGATGTTGCAAAACCAACAGAATCTGATGCCCATAACTTTGCTCAATGGAAGAAAGATGTAGCCAAGGCAAGAAGAATAATATTGGAGGGAGTACAAGACCACGTTGTCACCAATCTCCATGGGAAAGAAACTCCTTATGCAATGTGGCAAGCACTGATAGGTCTGTTCCAGAATAGTAGCGACCACAAGAAGCTAACGCTCAAGAATAAACTTTGAAATATCAAGATGCAAAAGAATGACACTATCTTGCAATATCTGAGCAAGTTCACACAAGTTCATGATGAGCTTGCAGGAGTTGGTGTTAGTGTTTCAGACGATGACTTGGTAAGCCTAGCCCTTCTGGGCCTTCCCAAGAGATGGCATAACTATGAAAATTCAGTGAACAAGAGGGAAAAACTATCGAATTGGGAACGCTCATGGTCTGATTTGGTATACAAGGAAATAAGGTGGAATACCAGAGATGGGACTTCATCCAAGGGCGAGGATGAAGAAAACTTTGTATTGGTTGGAAAGGGAAAGAAAGGAAAAGGGAAGAAATCTCAAACTAAACCAGAATCCAACCAAGGGGCAAGAAGAAAGATTTGTCCAAAATTAAATGCTTCCATTGTCATGAATTCAGGTGTTATGCCACGAAGTGTCCACACAAAAAGACAAGCAAGAAGACCTCATGAGGAGCAGTAGGTGAAGCCTTGTCTTCACAGTTCAAGGTTGAATTTACCCTTATCGCGTGCATGGCCAACACAGTGATGGGGAGCGTGTGGTACTTGGACTCAGGTGCCTCGTTCCACATGACAGGGTGTAGAGACTTTTTCAGTGACCTGGAGGAGAAAGATCTCCAGATGCACATCGAGCTAGGGGACAACGAAAGGTACAACTCTACCGAGATTGGTACAGTCTCCTTTCATAGGGAGTCAAGCTCGCCTCTCAGGCTCAAGGATGTCATGTTCATTTTGGGCCTAAAGAAAAATCTCATCTCTATTGTAGTTTTGGAAGACCATGGTTATGATGTGATCTTCAGCAAAGGAAAAGCATTCTTGAGACACAACCATGGGTCAAGTTAAGCAGATCAGTGCTCATGTGAAGAACCTATATAAGCTATATGTGGAAGACTATGCTACGCACGAAGGTGGAGAAAGTGCAGGGCCGCGATGTCGATGAACTTTGGCACAAAAGACTTGGCCATTTGCATCATGGCGTCTTAAAGATTATGCAACAAATAATCATTGGCCTCGCCAAAGGATCACTTGTGCAGCAGGACGTATGCAAATGATGTACCTTGGGTAAGTACATAAAATCCACATTCCATGATCGAGACAACAAAGCCCATGTAGTCCTAGAAAGGATCCACTCTGATGTTTGTGGACCTTTCTCGACAACCTCCATTGCTAGACACAAATATTTTGTCATTTTTATCACAGAAGTGTTGGATCTTCTTCATGCGGAAGAAAGATGAGACATTCTCCAGTTCCATAGAATTCAAGGTACTGGTTGAGAAAGAAACTGGAAAGAAGGTGAACGCTCTCAGCAGTGATAGTGGAGGTGAGTACGTGTCGAATGAATTAAAGAATTTATGTGCAAAAGAAGGCATTCGACGAGATTTGATATCACCTCACAACCCCCAGTAGAATGGGGTGGCTGAGAAAAAGAACCGTAGCATTGTGGGAGCAACGAGGGCGATGTTGCATGACCAAGGCCTACCTCTGCATTTGTGGGTTGAGGCATGCAACACAACAGTCTATTTGCAGAATCAGAGTCCTCATCGAATTCTTGGTATAATTACACCGGAGGAGGCTTTCTCGGGGAGGAAGATGGATGTGTCACACTAAAGGATTTTTGGAGCCTTTGTTTACTGCCATGTCTCCAAAGAATCAGGGAAGAAGCTTGAGTTGACAGCAAAATTGGGCGTATTTGTGGGTTATACAAAAACTCCCCACAACTACCGTGTGTACTTGCCATCCCTCAGAATGACAGATTTGCGAAGGGATGTAATGTTTGATGAGGAGAAAGTGATGTGGTGCCCTCTTGAGAGGGAGATTCAAATCCCACCAGAAGAGGAGCTTTTAGCTCCAAAGGAGGAGCCTCATGAAGTTGTGGAGTAGCCACAAATTAAGCAGCAGAGAGTGGAGATGTCCACTCAAGCAGAAGCATCCAAAGAAGGTAGTAAAAGGACCAGGGAAGCTGATAGACGTGTGCAGGATGCAAGGAAGAATGTGGGAGCTCCTTCAAATTTGTGCAAGAAGAGAAGGTCACCTGATCGGTACACTGGCTACATGGCTCCAATGTCTGAAATTGTAGAGATTAAGCCATCCTCTTTCGAGGAAGCAGTAGAGCAACCCATATGGGTTAATGCAATGGTGGAGGAATATGAATCCATGTAAAGAACAGTGGTTGGGAAGCGGTCCCAAGACTGACAAATAAATCAGATGTGGGTTCGAGATGGATCTTCAAGGATAAGCATCCAGCAAACGGAAGCATAGAGAAGTATAAGGCCAGATTTGTGGCCAAAGGATTCTCTCTAGTTGAGGAAATTGACTATGAGGAGACCTTTGCTCCTGTAGCAAGGTATTCGTCCATTGGATTAATTCTTGCTCTGGCTACGCAGATGGGGTGGAATATGCACCAGATGGATGTAAAAACAACATTTCTCAATGGAGTTATTGAGGAGGAGGTGTACATCGAGCAACCATAAGGTTTAAGACATTTGATTGGGAGTCTCATGTGTGCAAGCTCAAGCGAGTGTTGTACAGTCTCAAACAAGCACCTCGTGCTTGGTACATTAGGATCGATAGCTATCTCACTGGTTTGGACTTCACCAAAAGTGAAGTGAATGCAAACCTATATCACATCTTGGTAGAAGGTAAATTGCTTATTATTGTCTTATATGTTGATGATTTGATTTTAATTGGTGATGAGCAGCTGATCAGATCTTGCAAGGAGAACCTTGTAAAGAAATTTGAAATGAAGGACATGGGTCTCATGCACTACTTCCTCGGGTTGGAAGTATGGCATGGCGATGGGGAACTATTTGTGTCTCAAGGAAAGTATGCAAATGAGATACTATAGAGATTTTGTAGGGAGAGTTATAAACCCATGGATACACCTCTAGCGACCAACTGGAGGAAGGAGGATGCCACTTCAGGTGAAGATGTGGATGCTACCATTTGTCAGTAGCTAGTGGGTTCACTAATGTATCTTGTGAATACACGACCAGATATGTGCTATGCAGTCAACCAACTAAGCCAAGCTATGGTTAGGACAACCAAATTATTTTGGAAGGCAGCTAAACATGTTTTACGGTACGTCAAAGGCACTACCCAATTTGGACTATGGTACAGGCAGACAGAGGGAGTGAAGCTGTGTGGCTCCACCGATGCAGATTGGGCGGGGAGTCGAATAGACCAAAAAGTACATCAAGTGGAATTTTTAGTGTTAGGTCCGCAGGTGTTTCCTAGTACAGTAAGAAGCAAAGATTTGTAGCACTCAGCTCAACAGAAGCAGAATACATGGTTGCAATTCAAGTAGCATGTGAGGCGATCTGGATGAGAAAGATACTTGTTGGACTGTTTGGTCAAATGATGGATCCAACTGTGATCTACTGTGATAATCAGAGTTGCATTAAGCTCTCTTAGAATCCTATATTTCACGAAAGATCCAAGCATATAGATACCTGATATCACCATTTACAGGACGGTGTGTAGAGGCGGTTAATGTTGCTTCACTACATTCTAACAGAGGAACAAGATTTTGACATTTTGACAAAAGCTTTATCAAGAGGGAAGTTCGAGTTCCACAGGTGCAGGATAGGGGTGGTTAATAATCCCTTTTTTGCTGAGAGAGAGTGTTGAAAAAATGCAGCAAGAAATTCTCAATTTGATTTTGCCTTGATTAAATTGAGAAAATTCAAATTTCCACATCAGCAGGCAACTTGGATGCAGTTAACTTGTGTGACATGGCTTGTGTCACCCAGTTTACTCAGTAAATTTGAGTTGGAGGAGTTAGAGTTCAGTTAAGCATGTGTGATTGCTAATTTGTAGAAATCAAGGTTAGTTTTTTCAAGTTGTTTTCAGATAAACTAGTTCCAACTATTGGAGAAACTAGTGGAAGGTCAATTGTGCAGTGGGACTTCAGTCAAACTTAATGATCATCTAGTTAATTGATCAATCAGCCCAAAATAGCTAGTGCATGCAGAGAATTCGAGTTCCCCAACTGTGGTGGAGATTCCAAGGTAGTGTAACATCACTTGCAGACTAGTCGTGAGTGTAGAGGTGTTACATGCAATCAAGTGATAAACCTTGGGAATTGTGCAATCCAATTTGGGAGAAATTCCTAAATAATAGGGGCCTAAGTTCTCAAGGATTTGCGCAAGGAAATAGGGGCTCAAGAAGAGGCAGAAATCGATGAAGTTTGGGTAAGAGCTTCTTAGTGAGTAGAGAAATAGGTTATTCATTTGCAGGTTGTGCTCAATTGAGCAAAGTAATTGTAATACATCTCTATTCATCAGATTAATGCAAGCAGGAATTGGGGTTTTTAGCAGATTGCTTTCCCCAAGAAAAATATTGTGTGCATGTGTGTTATTTCTTATTTCATATCTGTGATTTTTATTTTAAATTGTGAATTAACTTCCACGGAGCAATAAAGTAGGTTTGTGTCTTGTGATTTTGATTAAAACTTCATGAGCATAATTTCTATAGAAGGTACTTTGGTTATTTTGCAATCGGGTACTTGTTTGTTTTGAGCATTTAGTATGGATTATGGGGTGATATGGAAGATTGACAGATGTTGACCGTGATCTTGTTCTCTCACCTTAAGGCTCTTTGGGCATAGAAGGGGCACTACTTGGGAAGCCCTAATTGAGATAGCGTAGTTCCATCTTCCCATATGTCATAATTAACACCTTCCATCTTACATTACAAGCCAATATCTCACCTCCATTCTTTGGGTTCAACTTGTCATTGGTTCTTTTGGATTTGGAACTCATATGTCCAATGTCCACATACTTGGGTAGGGCCCAAAAACTTTGCCCTGGGAGGTTGATGCAGCGAAAAGAAACAGAAAGAGCATATCATGGCCACAACAAACCTAACCACGGGCATAAAGATTAGCACATGGGAAAAATCCTAACATAAGATTTACCTCACTCGTTATGGCCATCACCCAGTCCTGAGCACATAGTTTTCCATTACATTAAAGGAAGTAACCCTTACATGTCCCAACCCTGATGAGCGATAAACTAACTCATCTTAAAAGGGTAGTACAACTACTACATCATTCAAAGCAAGCTCTAACCCTTGAGCTATAAGCAGTAATACAAAGAAAAATCAAGAAGAAAAAGGTGCACAAGAGGGGTGGAAAACAAAGGCCGAGTTGGTAACTCATGCATCAATGAATGCTCCCTCCTCACATCTATACAGTCAGGATGTGGACACCTCCATCAGTTGGTCCCTTTGACCATGGCATTTGGCCATGAAGTCTTATCCCCTTTGTTACCATCATTATTATTCACTAACTGTGAAAATTCCACAACTGGAATCCTATTGCAACAATTAGAAATTATTTTTCTAATTGTTAATTTAATTTAACAATTTATTTATTGTTTGCTACGACAAATACTAAATAAATCACACTGCAATCTACACAAATAAAACTGCAGAAGAATAAAAGCTGGAAGAAATGCTAGCACACACATGTAAAAATAACACAATTATTTTTGGACAAAAGTCCTCGAAAAAACCCAACTTGGGAAAACCTATGCAGCAACTGAGGGTTTTGTTATTAAGCAGCAGTGAAATAATCTGAGTACAATCCGGATACCAAATACTAGAAATCTTGTAGAGAAAATACAAGAAAAAATCTAGTGAGGAAATTTCCTCACCCCACAAGAAAATTTGGGCTTTGAACTCAGCTACAAGTGAGTTGTCCAAGCTACCTCTGCAGCTACTACGTCACCCTAGCGCAGTCCCTCCTGCACATAATCTGAATCAGTCTCTCCTCAAGCCGTCTAGTCTACCACTGTCTAGGAAAATTTCTCTCCTAGCCTCTGGAACCTCTATCCAGCTTCTGGCATTGAAACTTGTCTTTCCTCAATAGAATCAAAATTGCCTCTAGACGTCACTGCATTTCCCAATGTTAGCCTCTCTGTGGATCTTCTGCCTCTCTGCAAATGCACTCATCGAATATGGAAATCTTCCTTCGGCTTCACTGTCTCTGCCCCTCTCTCATTGCTTCGATCTCAAGCTCTCTCTCCAACAACTGATTGCTGCTACTCTGGAAATCAATCTGCTCATGAAATCAAACCTCTCAAGTGTCTTTTCCATCACCACATCGACCTCCTCTTATAATCCTCTATTGGAGCACCAATGGCCAAGATTAAAACATAATCGATGGCTAGGATCATCTTGGAGTTGATCCGTGCGAGTTTCTAGTTCATTCACACCTTCACTTAAGTAATATTGATTAATTAACCATATTCCCTAAGTTTAGACCTAGAAAATATTAAAAAATTGGTTAATAATCTAATTAAGTCATTTCTAGGCAGAATTTCCATAAACGATTTCTCGGTTTTGGAGATTTCATGTATTCTAGCCTCTCCACCAAATTCCGTGGCTAAAACACATCTGATGCTACAAAAACTAACACTAACACCTATCAATTGAAGGGTGGACCAGGGAAATGTTACTTCCCCTTTGGGGGCTAGAAGAACCTTATGGGGTTGACCTTTAGCCACCCCTACCTAGGGAGAAAACACCATTGAGAGATCAGGGTCCTGAGTTTGGAAGTGGGTGTTCGTTTTAAGTATTAATTAACCCATGACATTCATGTTTGGTTCGCTTAGATGCACTAATGATCTTTGTCCCTAATGACTAATTGCTTTCACTAGAATACATGTTGTTTTTGTCAGGATGTTCAATAGCCTAGGTCTTGGGCACCTACTTCACGGGTAACAAAGCCTTCCAGAGGAGTATATTGGCACAAACAGGTGAAGCCTTGAGACTCTTGGACCTCCTAGCAACAACATCAAATGACACATGTCCCAGAGCACCTCCTACACCCAATACATTCGATGAATTTGTACCAAATTTGATGATTCTACAAGATGACACAATTCGACCTAGCATGCCCCCATGTTAACCATACATAATTTGAGGAGAAATAACTAATCCAAAGCCCATAGGAGGATGTTCTCACATTGAGAGACCAAGGAGGGCTTGTTGCACTTAAGAAGCCCTCAATGTTGGAGCAGAGGAGGCCACTTTTAGTTGTTGGAGATCCATGGAGATCACTTCATGGTTCCCTAGCTAGATCTTGGGACCCCACAACAGGGGAATGAGATGAATTTGAGGGCCAACCCTCAAATCATAGATTTGACATGCTTCTACACCATCCTAGACACCTCATCACCCTTGGACATGCCATATGGAGCTTACACATTGGATGGCATCAACCCTAGAGAGCTTACAGCTCACACGTGTGGGCTAATTAGGGCATATTTCATAAAGTTAATGGGTTGGCTTGTAACCCAAACATGTTTTAGCATCAAACTTCTTGTAGGGGCTTTCATTAGGCCAATTATTAGTCCTAATATAAATAGATGAGAGGTTCATTCAGTGTTGCAGGAATCACCCCCC
>APFE031710271.1:0-23548 GCA_000404065.3 Pinus taeda | reverse complement strand
CCGCGGACGCTTCGCCTCCTAGATTTTTGGAAAATGACGCTTCCGCGCTCCGCGCTTCCGCTTCGCGCTTCCGCTTCGCTCCCGCTTCGTGCAACATTGGGTTCATTGTGTTAGATCATCATTACTTGTGACATATTTCAGCCCTCTTAGAGATTTCAGCCTTCTTGGATTCTTGTGGAGATGTGACTCTATGGTGTATTTTGGCATATTGGAGCTATCTCTTGGCATTGGAGATGCTACTTTGGATCAATAAATAATTGTTCATGCATTTTATCTTATAAGTGAGCCTTGTATTGGATAAATCTTTGTTCTTATGTGTAATGAATGGAATGATTTCTTATCTAAGTTTTTTATATTGTGCTAATTATTATTGAAGGTCAATTGTATAGAATCTAGATAATGGCATTGTATGCATTACTCGTGTATAAGATGTGAATGACAATCACTTTGGTGTATCTTTGGAGTTGCTCTCCTAAGTGACTTTGATCCATCACAAAAGTAATAGCTAGGGTTTTTAGCTAGGACTTCCTTATTCCTTACCAAGATTTAGCTAATTTTTCACTCCTATAGACTCCATCATCCCAAGGAACTTTGATCCATCACTAAAGTAATAGCTAGGGCTTCAAAATTCCCTTATTCCTTACCAAGATTTAGCTATTTTTTTCACTCTTATAGACTCCATCATCCCAAGGATTAGGCACTGGCCTTGTCACTTGGTTGATCACTCACAAATTTAACCCTAAACTCATTTTCGCTCTCCAATTTTTTTTATTTTTGGCTCTTTTAAGGTCAAGCCGCTACCCAGGGCTAAGGTGTGAGTCGACCTAGAGTTGGAATTTTGACTCGTGGAAGGATTCAACATTGAAAGGAGCCTTGATTGCCTCAAAATCAACTCCCTTTTGTGGCCAGTCCATCATTTTAAGGCTAAGTTCTCTTTGCGTAGGTAAATTTTGTCCTAGGAAACACTAGTTTGCCATAGGCTTCAACTTGGGGCTTTGTAATGTCTCTTCCTAAATTATTTTGGAACAGGATTAATTTCTACATTTTGGGGCTGATTTTGGAGGTGATGGGGCCCATTCGATTTTATTAGGAGGCTAGACTTAGTAGAAGTTATTTCGATGTGGTTAATTTGTACATGGGGGCCACCCAAACTAGGAGAATACGCATTCCCTAGTTCGATTTACATGGAGGGGAAATCGACGGTTAAGTGACGTCCCCGCGATGGAGGGAAAATGGAGGGAAAAGTGGTCCACGAAATTTATATAAGGCAACTCTCCTTATTTTAGCATCTTATCAATTGACATATTGAACTCAATCTTAGTTGCTCGAGCTGCTTCGTCGGGTTACTATGTTGTTTAGCACACGAGTGTCTCCGAGCGGAGATCTCAACCCTTGCTTCAGTAGACTTCAAGTGCCGGCCCTAGAAGGGAGTCCTTCTTCATCTCAATTCGTAGCAGTAGCAGGGAGACGAGTTACAGCAGTTGTAAGTCGAGTACCAGCAGCAAGGGGAGTAACAACAGTACAGGGATTGCACAGTCACAGGTGAGGTACTCCGAGAAGTTGGGGAGACAGGAGCATCCATCATCATTTTTAGGAGTATAGAGGGCAACTACAAACAAGAGGGCTATCCTACACGCAACTCTCATTTCATCACATGCAAGACTGTGTCATCTCCTCCATGACTGCGCAATCATTGGAGTGAGACTCTTTGGGGCAGCACCATCTGAGGGAGCTTGGAGCTGGGAGGCTGGGAGATCATTTGGAGGGCCATTTGAGGAGGATTCTTGGAGTTGGGAGAGCGGAGACTGACAGGATCAGTCACAGCAACAAAATTCAAAATTGAAGGAGAGCCAAGCTGTGAAGGGTCAATTTCTGGGTTTTTCTAGGTTTTGGGCAAGGTTCACACTCCTAATTTTATAGAATTTTTTGAGCAGATCTAAGGGGTCAAACAGGGGTCCCAACTCAGCTAGTAACTAGAGGAGCAAAGGGGAATTTGAGCCAAAATTATGTAGTCAACATTTGGCCAATTCCTTCGTGGGTTATTCTAGGTATTTGGTGGAGAGGGCGAGATTAATTTCTCGTAATTTTCTGAGCACCGGAGGTGGGGTTTCCAACGGCATCTTTGCAGCAGACAGCACAGTTTCACAAGGGCAGCGCAGGGCATCATTGCAGCAGTTATTTGTGCCATTTGGGCTTGACATATTACCACTTGGGCTTGATCACGCTTGCCATTGAGGCAAGCCCAGGTGCACCACTTCCAAATTATTTTACTTCTCCCAAATTATAATAAAATGGCTCAGTTGTTGGTTATTCCTGGACTTTTTATGGGTGCGCACTAAATGTTTCAATTTTATGGTGTTGTTTTTATTGTTTGCTTTGCATAGCACTATCTTTCCTAGTTTGGAACATTACAGGCTTGTTGAAGGTTTCTTGGTGCATTTGATTGCTAATATTCATTGTTGGGAAACCTTTTCTTGGCCTCCTGAACCTAGGCTAATCCATTTGGTTTGCTATCTCTCAAGCCCTAGATCAATTGTGCCTTAAAAGGGCCTTAGTAGAGGATGCAAGTTACCTTTGCTGGCTTATTAAGCCTCATCCTTAAGAAGAGTTTTCCTCTATAAGCTTCTTGTCACCTTGATCCTTGTATTTGATATATCCATGGGTGACCTATTACAAGGAAGCCTCCCAGTGGTGAAAGTCCACAAAGAGTAGTTGTGGTGACAATGGGCCACACCTCATTGCTGTCCCTTAGTCTAGTTCTAGGTCACTGCTTACGAGGCCTGCTAGATTTTGAGGCAACATTTTTGGCATCATTGTCGGGGAGGATTTGAATCAACCTCCTCGTTAGCTGAAGTATGAGCTTCGTTTCATTGATCAAGCTTATCCCATAGACAAGGATAAATCTACTCATCTAGCAATTCCATTGGAAGAAAAAATCACTAGTTCTTCATTGAGCTTTAGAATTTAAAGGCTTGTAGGGTGAAGCAAGCATCTTTTAAGGCATTTCAAATTCACCATGGTAACTCCCCGTGTGATTATAATGCAAGACTCAAGGAAATGGCTCCTTGGGGTTTGGGTGATATGCACCCTTCATTGGATGTCAGGGATATTACTAGATATCCTAATAGTTGAGGTATAGATGTTATGCAAAATGTCCCCAAATTTGGTGGTGATCCATCTTCAGCAATTGATCATATAGCAAAACTTGTTGATTTTTGGCAGTTGTGGTTGGTATTCAAAAGGAAGTAATTTAAAATTCAAATTTTGAATTTAATTTGCCTCCAAAAGGTCAGGTCGGTCCAGCATTAGGAGACGTGCCACTTGGGCACCTCATGATCACTATTAATACCTACTCTACCTCCTCATTTGGAGATCAATTCAGATCAATAGATCAACTATTCTTCTATTCACACGTGCCAGTTGAGGACGATTTTTGAAGAAGACGAGTTTTTGGAGCAACCTAGTTTGACCAGCGTTGACCAAAGTATTTCTGGGTTGAGTTGACCAAATTCCTGGGCTGATTTTGACTGAGATTCTAGGCAGTTTGATCGAAAATATGCAGCAGCTGCAGGAGATCAAATTTCGGCCTCGTTGGCTGAGTTTGACCGAGATTCTGAGGCAGCTATAGAGGCCAAATTTCGACCCTGTTGACTGAGGTTGACCGAGATTCCGAGGCAGTTGCAGGAGGCTGAATTTCGGCCCTGTTGACTGAGGTTGACCGAATTTTGAAGAAACAACAGGAAGGTCAAATTTTTGGCCTGTTTGACTAGGTTTGATCTTTGTGGTTTCTTTGGTCTGATTGACCACGTTTGACTCGAAAATCATATTGTACTTTTGCTTAATTGAATAATTTCTCCTAAGAAAAGATTGTTGGGTTTTTCCCGAGTTTGGGTTTTCCCGGGGTAAAATTTGTGCCTCTTTTTTGCTTGGTTCTCTTTATGATCCTACTATCATTATTGCATTACTGTTGAGATTTTTTATGTGTAATTGCTTACTGATGTATGTAATATAAGTGAACTTGGTTAAAGAAATTATTGGAAAGTATTTATTAGTATAGAAGATAGATTTCTTTAGAAAATCAAGATGGTATCAGAGCCTAGGTGAAAGAGCGACCATTAAGGAGACTTGAAGAAGCCAAGTTTTAGGAAAGTCTGCCTTGAAGAGGTTATTCAACGGATCAAGATTCAAAAGGGAGGAGCAAAGTTTGAGACTTCTCTAAAGGACATGTTTGTGAAAGAAAAGCTTGTTGACCATAGGATAAATTAGTGGCATCATTTGATCAAGCAATTTGCTATAACTTGTTTGAGGTTGGATTTGCAATGAAGATCTAAAGGAAGCTGAGAATATAAAGAAGGGTTTCTCTGTTTAATGTTCTAGACAGGATTGTTTTGTAGCTGTATGGGAAAGCAGGATTAAAGATCATTTCAGATACTTGTTTTGGTCCTGCCTTGAGGACTAATTCAGGACACATTTGTGATAGATCTTTCAGATACATCACAGGCTAAATATGGAACCTTTCCTGAGTCTGATCCAAGCTCCTCTTTGGAACAGAATTCAGCGCCTTTCAAGGCCTCTCTTGAGACCTAGTCTGAACTTAATTGAGGCTTGTTTTAAGCTTCTTTTGAAGCAGGCCAAAATTCTAATGAGCTTGAAGCAGAGACAGACCTTTGATGAATATTCGAATATGTGGCCCTATTTGAGAGGCTAAAATTCAGTCTCCCTTTGTCTAAGGCATTCCTAAGCTCCGAGCTCTGTTTTTGAAATTTGTCCAAGGCCGAATTGGGGCCTGTCCTATAAGATTTTACTGTTGATGTATAGCCCGAGCCCTTTCCTGTTGATGACTTGTGCTTAAATAAAATAGACGATTCCTACTGTACCTGAGGCAGGATCTGAGGTTCCAAGGCTTATCTTGAGGCGGCTAGTTGAAGTTAGGGCTAATTGTCAATGCATTTAAAAGGTATGAGTTGGCTGATTTGATCAAAAGGAGAAACAATGGCTATATGAAGGTATGAATTTTTCTTGACACATTTCATACAAGTGTTTTTAAGCAACAGCCTTGGAAGTACTTTTTGCAAGACAATGATTCTTGGGCAAGTTGATAGAGTGTTGCTGACCATAATCCATGCATGTATTGACAAAAGTTAACAATAGTGATATCATTGACAATAGACATAATTTGCACATGACATGTTTTGTTGGACTTACAAAGAGTGTCGATCAAATTTGAAAGTCTTAGGTTTTGTAAACCCTAGAAGTCTAGAAGGATATGACTTGTATTGAAGTTTTTAGTCCTAAGGGTTTGTGAAACCCTAAAATGCGACCAAGGATGTTGAATGCTAGTAGGAGCGTATACTTGGTAGCAAGACAGTTTCCTAAACTGCCTAACTCAAGGATGAAGGAACCCTAGCTCATACAATTCATGTAAGGAAGGAAAGGAAAGCTACATGCATCAGAAGTTGATGATGAGGACGAGGATGAGCATTTCTAGCTTGATGAGTATGCAAAAGGAAAGGATCAAGAGGGAGCTAACAATTCACTACAATCCTCAAGGTCAAAAAATAAGTACTTCATATCTTTTCTTCCTTGATTATTATTATTTTAGTCAGCCTCTTATCTCTGTATTTTTTGCATGGTTATAATCATTTCTTCCATGGCCTCCTAATGAAGTCTGTAGGTACATCGTGACGGTTTCCAAGGCTCTGGAAGTAGATGAAATCATAAGGAAGAACAAATCAAATTTTGTGGCAAGAGGACTCTCCCGAGATCGAACATAAACTGAACTACAGTAATTTGTGTTTAAGAGGGGCAAATAGTACTGACATCTAGAACCGTGTCAAGAGCTCCTAGTTCAAAGGGAGCAGATAGGTCAACAAGTTTGAAGGATGCCATGATTGAGGAAATTGTGCCGAGACCTAAAAGGAAGTCAAAGGTGACCTCCAAGTGGATTTGCAAGATCAAGCATGTAGTAGATGGCAACATAGAGAAGTACAAAGCAAGATTCATGAGGGTTGTCCCATAAAGAGCGAGAGGACTATGAGGAGACATTTGCTCCAATTGCCAGATACACCTCTATTAGAATTATTATTTCTATTGCTTTGTTATGGATTGGAGGTGACATCACAGGGATGTAAAGACTGCTTTCCTCAATGGAGGAATCGAGGAAGAAGAAGTGTGCATAGAGTCACCTCAAGGCTTTGACGTACATGAGAGGTGTTGACCACTATGTGTCAACGACGCATAGCAATACACTCCCTTTTTTCACAAAAGGTTAGCGCTTGATCGTCGTGTCCGTGCCATTAGACTATCATCATCAGCCTAATCGTGTTGTATTGTAAACCCAGTCTGCATGTGTAAATTGTAAATAATCTCAGCAAATCCGTGTCATGTATGTAATTGCCTAGGTAAACCTAATTTTCTAGTGATGATCTACATTCCAGAAGGTTTTTTGTCTCACCGATCCATGATCGGCAGAGTTTTCCTTCAGCCTAACCCCAAAGCCGGAATGGATTTTGTCATTAGAATCTTAGGGGAGTCCTAGTGTGCTAAATCGAGTCTATGTAAAAGTGATTTGGGAATAATCCTAACTATTTGGTTAGGTTATTTTATTACAAATTGCTTGATCTGCTAGATTATGTTTGTATTGCAGCACTGGGTAGTCTATGAGGATCTATGTCAAATGGGTTTTCCCCCTTGAGATGTAAAAATGTAAAAATCATGATGTAAAATGTTTGAGGGTTAGAAAAATAATTTATCCCCTCATAACTCCTAAGTCCTAAGTCCTAGGTCCTAGGTAATTTTAAATTTTCCAAAGGCTAAGTTCGAGGGTCCTTTAAAAAAATTAAATTTTAAGAGGTCCATGGACTAAGGTTAAATGATTATTTTGCTAAAATTTTATATCTTAGGTCCCTAGGGTTAAGTCAAAGTCAAAGTTTTGAGGAAATAAATGCAAAATTTTAATTTTTGAATATACTAGAATGCATTCAAATGATAATTTCGAATTTCCTCATTATTTTAATTTCGATGGATGAAATTAAAAGATTTTTTGATCCTCATCAACGGTCGAGATTGCTTTGACAAGGATCACTCAAACTAGCCGTTGGAAAATTTTTCTTTAAATAGGAAGTCAGTGGTCAGTTGAAATGATTCGATCTTGGAGTCACGTGCTAAGGAAATCTCTCTTGTAATCATTTTTCATGTGCAAATAAAGAAAGACTTTGGAGTTAATCTCTGTTGGTGTTACTCTTTGGAAAAATGTTGTAAGATGTTTGATTTTCTTGCATAGATTTATTTTAAGCCATCGATGTTAGCTTATTGAAGATTGATTTAAACACAGGTATCTTGTTTGATCACTAGGGTTTGAATGATAGTTTAATTTCTGAATATAATGGCAGGTATCTCTATTAGATCTTAATTTCACTGTTGATTTCTCTCTATAGGTTAATGGTTGAATTATGCTATGTAGGAAATCCTTGATTTTGAGATCACCGGGCATTCGGGGAAGTCTTCAGTTGGACTAGCCAACTCCCGGATTGCATTTTCTGAAGAGCCCAGCTGGTTTTGATCCCAGGCTTATCATTAGAACCTCCATTGTGAATGCATGAAGGGTTTTCTAAAGCACCTCACCTTAAATTTAAAATTTTAAAAAATATTTTTGTGGCATAATGATAGATCTAACTGCTTAGAGCCTTTAAACTGTGAATACTGTAATTATTTAGCTCGTTTTTGGGTTTTTTGGGTTTAATCCTTGCATATATTATTTCTAGGTGTTCAGTTTTTTGTTATTGCAGGTTGCAGGTCAGAAGAAAACATTTTGTCCGAAGCCAGATCTAGGCCCTGGAGGATAAGATCTGGGCTCAGGATTAGCTCTAGCAGGAATATTTACTTTAGATCAGGAAATTTTTGTGGGATTTTCTGAGTTCCTGGGTTTTCATTTCAATGGCTGAGAAGTTTCAAATTTTTAAGGCAAGCTATGTTCGTTCATGTAGTTTCTCCTTCATGCTAGACCTGCAAAGAAATTGTTGTCTTCGAGCTCCATCCCCATCTGTTGTCCCTCGCTGCGTCTCTTTCATCTCCCCACGCTGCCAGAGCCTCTGTCCAGCTCTCTTCACCGACACGCAACTCCTTTCTTCCTTACGCGAATTTCATTGCTCCATTGCTATCATTGCACCTTTCGAAACACCCTCCTGCAAATCGCTCCTAAACCTGCGTCTAATCCATAGCCACGATCTTCCTTCACCGCTGCCATTGTTTCTTGTCAACCCTTGTTCCTTCTCCATTGCGCCTACCCTCTTCACTCTTGCCCACTTGCATGCTGCCAGATCTGAGTTTCACATCCACGCAGCCCCTAAACCTGCATTCCAAACCGCAACCACGATTTTCCTTACCGCAGCTCCCACGACCTTCAACGCTAGTTGCAAAGCTTGCAAAAAAAACTCATGTAGCGTGCTTCCCATCAACTCCTCATCGCTATCTTCAAGTTGCCCTCCCCATTACGCTGCTATTGTTGCCTGATCCACAGCTCTATCTTGCCTTACGCAGCTATTCCTTTCCCTCTCGCTTTTCCAACGCTTTCCATCAACCTGACCTGCACATAACATCAAAACGCGGTCCATTGATGCCTCAGCTATTCTCTCCACGCAGCCTTTTCCCACTGGCAGCCTTTCTCCTCGCTGCCAATCTCTCCATGCAGTCGATTGCTCCTTTGTGCAGTCATCACCAACATCCAAGCCAGCCATTCTCATCACCTGCACGCTAATCCGTCTAACCCACAGTCCTCATTCGCTCCTCATGCAGTCAACTCTGCAATCTGCATTTCCTCATACCCCTTGCTCTTCATCTGCGTATTTCCCTTTTCCTTCACGTGGATCCCCTATCATCGACTTCCTCCTTTCTCTACGCCATTGCCCATCCGCTAGTCATACTCCTCATTCCTCACCCGCAACATCCATATCCACTGGCCATCCCATGCTCTTGGCTCGAGCTTTGTTCCTCATCACTATTTGTTGTCATCAAATCGCTACTCCCGCTGCCCTCCTTCGCAGCCCTCCTCCTTGCGTTTCTTCTCTGCCACCCACAGCCATATCCACCTTACTCCACACTGCTGCTATAACCCACAGCGGTTGCCATAAACTGCCGCGGCTCCATTCCAGCTCCATGCTGCTCTGAAACCTGCAAAACAAACCCTCACGCAATTTTCCTCACCCTCCTATTGACCTGCACACAAGCATAACAGTGAAAACAATATGCTCGAATACTTTTATACTTTAGTTTATTTCTTTTATGCGTTTAGTTAGGTTTCATGGTTTTAGCTTAGGGTTAATTCCTTTGAATCATATTTTCGATTAGGCATAAATTTGCATATAGTTCGATTTTTGAAAATTTGTTTCGTTTTTATTTTTCTTTGTTTTATTTTGATTTTAAATCAATAAAAATTTTAAGTTAGATCTTTATTTGATTTAAATTTAGATTTAGGTTTTCGTTTAGATTTAGATTTATTGAAAGAAAATTAATAATAAAAAACAAAATAAAATAAAATAAATAAATTCCTAAAAATTCATAAAGATTAATCTTTAGAAATTTAATAATAAAAAATAAAATAAAAAATTCCTAAAAAAGCATAAAGATTAATCTTTAGGATTTGAGTTAAAAAAATAAATAAAATAAAATAAATCCAAAAGGAATTTCTAAGATTGTGGATTTAAAGCTTTGAAAAAAAAGACTTTTGTGGTTATTAATATTTGACTTTTTTCTATAGTTAAATGTGCTTAAATTTTTATCTGGAATTTAACTATTGGAAAGTGATAAAGTTCCTAGATTTGGAATTTCAAGCATAATCATTTTAAATTCTAGCTTGTTAGCATTTAAATTTTATGGTTATTTAAAGCATTTGCATCTCTTGAAATTTAATTGCTAGAACTCTGTGCATCTATGGAACATCTTGCATCTGGTGAAATTAGTCATTGCTTGGATCATTTAATGTTAAATATATTGCAAGCAATTGTTAAAGATTTCTATTGTGGAATTATAAATTTCATATTTCTATCTCCTAAGCAGCAGTAGCAGCAAACCCATTTCTTGGTTTTCACTTCATCTAACGAGATCATTAACTCCATAAGGCACTGATTTTTATCACTTAAAATTTGATTAAATCTTGAGTCTTGCTTAGCTTTATCCGATATTGGATTGCCTCGCTGTGTCTCCCAAACCGGTTGATTCCCAGTTGGTTCTCCTTTATCCCATAGGGTCTACCCCCCTTAGCCTACTACTGGGAGATGGCTTAAAAGGAGAGATTGGTGATCAGGGTGACAACCCCCGGTCTAAGCGTTGTCGCGATGCCTAGACACTCTGCGCAACAACAAGAGGGAATCTCATGTTTGTAGACTAAAGAAAGCTTTGTATGAACCTTAAGCATGGTATTCATGGATATCTAATGAGTCTTGGTTGTGTAGAATTTCCTTGAAATTCTGAAGCAGCTTAATGAACCAACTGAAACTAGGTTCAATTCACCAAGACCCATAATTTCTCTACTAAAAATTTGCATCAGAATAAACATATAATTGAAAGCACAGACACACAAAACAATAACACAATATTTTCTAGGGAAAACAACTGGGAAACCCGTTGCTAGCTATAGAATTTTATTGACAAAAAATAGAGCAATCTAATCTCTTTACAAGGCAATTGTTTCAACAGAGAATACAAATTTAAAGCTTCGTGCAAGGCTCAGCCTTCTGCTCCCTATTTCCTTACGCAACCTCTGCTCTTATCTCACTAGAAATCTCCTATTTCCTAGTGTTGAGCAGGCCCCTATTATTTAGGAATTCTTCCTAAATCCTAGCGCACTTATGCAAGGAAATTATCTACCTCAAATCTGCGTCTAGGCTGCTCCTAAATACTCTCTTCCCAGAACAACCTCTCACACACAACCTGTGCATCCAAGAATAATCATAAAGGTGCCTTCGTCCTCCTTATACGCAATTTGACTCAGCTTAATCTGGCAAGTTAATTTTGGAACTCAGACTTGTGATTGAATTGTTAACTTAGTCAAACTGATTCTTCTAACTCATCTTGCCTCAGAAACTAAAACTCACTAACTTGTCCTTTTCCAAAAATAAACTCGCACTTGGAGACAGACAAAACTGAGCCTACAACTCCTGCACATGAGTTAACTGCTCATCCTAATTTATAGGAACTCATGCATGCTAAAGGAAGACTATTTGTGGTCATCTTGACTATGGCACGAGTCAAGAAGGCCTTCACTCACTACTTTTCAACAATTTGATCTTTTTATTATATGACTTGTTTCTGACGAGATCAGAAGGACTCACATGACAGAGGGAGCAACAGTGACAGGAGGATTTGCTTCTGTGATAGAGGGAGCAATCAAGCCTTGCTTCAGTGTCAAAGGGAGTTGACCTCTAAGTTCAAGATGATGGATCTAGATCTGATGCATTACTTCCTTAAAAGGGAAGTATACTATTGAGATCCTTTAGATGATGGACCTCAAGATTGTCAGACTAGATGCTTAGAGACAGAAAGTCTCTAAGAGCAGTATGCCTTCTATGAGTGGACCATGCTAGACAACAGATATGCTTTAGTGTCTAAGAAGCACGAGTGGCAAAGGTGTGAAAATTCCTTAAACCCATAAGGAATCTCTACTGCAGCAACTGATTAAACTTCTATTTGTTAATTATTGAAACAAATTATTTACTACTTCCTACAACAAATATCGAAGCTAATACACTGCAACCTACACCAATTAAATAATATGCCCAAAACAAGAACATAACAATAGAGAAAGATACACACAAGTGACAAATATTTTTGAACAAATGTCTCCGGAAAAACCCAATGCGGGAAAATCGGTGCAGCAGCTCTGAGGGTTTTTATTATTATGCAGTAATTTTCTGAATACAACTCTAGATGCCCTCCCGACAATCCAGTTACAAAGAAATACAACTGGTGGAAGAAATTTGTGAGATTACCTCACTTTACCCGACAAGTCTCTGTTGATCCAACAGCTGAACCAACATGTCCCTGGCTATTTCTATGTTGCCCCTGTGTGGGCTCTACGTTAGCCTCTAAGGCTATAAGTCAACTCTGCGCTGGGTCGATTTTCTCTCCTAGAGTTTTGATGGTAACCCTCCCAGCTCAGACGTCAAACCCCAGCAAATTTTTGGACTTCTGTTGGGAGGATTGCGCTGCCTCTACGTGAGCCCCTTCTGGCTCAGCGTCAACCTCTCCTGGGTACTGTGCTGCCTCCTTCTGGTGTTTCTTTGCCTCTCTGCTGTGTATCCTGGACCAGGAGAAGACTCTCCAACCAAAATTATCCCTGCCCCTCACTACAAAAGCTCACTATCAAAATTCTCTAGGCAGCTGCTCTACTTCAAAAAATTGAACCTCTGAACTCACTCTGTGTGTCTTTCCAAATGACCCTCAAGCCTCCTTAAATAATCTCCTTGTTGACATTCAACAACCCAAATTAGAAGCTAATCAATGGCTAAGATCATTTTTGTTTGATCCTCGTCTTCTTCTAGAAGTTACACCCACTGTTTATATTAATACCCTTTAATTATTTTATTTTCCTAAGTTTAGACTTAGGATCCCATTAAAAACAATGAATTATTTTAACAAAACTGTTTCTAGGTGGAATTTCCCAAAACGCTTTCTGGGTTCTTTGGGATACATGTGCCCAAGCCTCCGTGCAAAATTTGAGACTTAGAGCAGATTTGATGCTACCAAAAATCAATAAAAGGGATCAGTCCGCGTTGCCACAATAGGATTTGTTTCAATGTCAGAGGGAGCACCAGTCAGGGTGACCGCAAAGTAGTTGTGGTGATGGATCTAGTGAAGGAAGTTGGTTAGTTTATGGTTGGGCCGAGGCATGCAGCACAACATGTGTTGAGGTACTGACATGGTACAGTTGGATATGGATTGAGATGTCTCAAATGATGAAGTACAACTATTGGGATATACGGGTTCCAATTAAGCATGGAGCATTGAAGATAGGAAGAGCACATCAGGATGTTGATTCAGTTTGGGTTCTGCAAGAAGCAAACATATGTCGCACTCAGCGCTATAGAGACTGAGTATATCGAAGCTAGTTTGGCGAGTTGTGAAGAAATGTGGCTTCAGAAGCTACTCTTAAGATTATTTGACCAGGTGTTGGAGACGACCGTGATGACAAGTTGAAGCACATTGAGGTCAAGTATCGAGACATGGTACAAAAGGGAGTCGTGAAGCTCCAATACATTTCTACAGACGAGCAAGATGTTGACATTTTCAGAAAGCCTTTGTCCCAGGATGAAGTTTGTCTGCTTTAAGGACAAGCTTGGAGAGGTTGAGAATGCTTCCCTTAGTTAGAGGGAGTGTTGATGTTGTAGCATCAAGGGCAAACATTCTCCCTAGGTCAGGATATTGACAAATCAAGGGTATTGACCAAGGGCCATGTAATGTAGCTCTAGATAATGGCCTAGAGAGCATCAAGGCCTAGAGTGCTCCCATGGTTAGAAGTTTCTTACCATATTCCCAAGAGGTACATGGTTAGTGGGTAGAGTGAGTGCCTTTAGCATCGGGCAAGTGTTTTACCATTCAATTGGCATGCAGAAATGGTAATTTGGCCGAGTGTTTCACCATTTTTTGGTCAAAAGGTATTGGCCTTGCTCTAAGTGACGACCTGTTGAGTTGGTGACTGGGGACTAGTCTTGTTGACCCGGTCAGAAGGTTCTAACCATATTGCCAAAGGGTTTTGGCTAGCAAGTGACTAGATCCATTTGCAAAGGGGATTTGACTAGTAGGTGACTAGATTCTTTGCATGATGTTGATGCAAGATGCTTTCCATATGGTTCTAGATTAGATCATGAAGTGGATGGACACATTAACATAGCTAGCTCATTCAATCTTTTCTTTGGATGGAGAAATTGTTCAACAAAGAGGACATCTGAGAAAGTCAAAGTGAATACCTCCCTAGCTAAGAGGGAGTGTTGATTTTTAGTAGTTGTGGTTGGTATTCAAAAGGAAGGAATTTAAAATTTGAATTTTTGAATTTAATTTTCCTCCAAAAGGCTAGGTCAGCCCGAAAGTACAAGTCGGCTCAACATATGGAGACATGCCCCTTGGAGATTGAACTTTTTGGAAGGCTAGTTCACCAGGAAAATGATACCCTACGTGACCCAATTTGGCTAGACCTAAGAAAATGTGAGAAAGGTATGATTTTAGGTGACCACCTCTTGGTAGATCAGTGCCTTAGTCTTGGAAGACTGGAGTCTATGATGAATATGAGTGAAGACCTTTAGTTCTTGATCAAGGAGGCCTCAAGACTACTTCGCTAGCCTTCTAGGTCAAAGAGAAGCAATCTTGCAGCTTTTATACTTCAATGTGCAAAGGAAATGGGTTATCAAGGTCAATTTGTTAATGAAATTTCCCCTAGGAGATTTCATTCACATTACATGGCCCATACATTGAAAGATGCTATAATAGAGACAAAATTCCACAATTTAAAGCAGTAAATGCATGTAGCAATTAGCCCTAAAAATAGCAAAAATCGCAGTTCAATGTATATGACAAAGTAAAACAAGAATAACATTAAAAGCATGTACTTACATGTAACTAAATATATCCAACCATCCACTATTGACAAAAGAGAAGCTCCAAGATAAGATAGACCAATATCCACACATCAAAAATCATCCATAAAGCTCCAATTCATCCTCTAGAAAAGTGCGAAATTTTCAAGAGAGAGAAAAGATCCAATCCAAAGTGATGATGAGATAATGAACTCATCTCACTTGTATTTATACACTAATAAGGAGTTTGAATTAGCCTCCTTTGCCTACATAAGCCCCAAAAATAAAATAATGTTTTAATAATCTAACTTTTTGTGACAAGCCCACCAAACTAGCTCATAAATGAAAAAATAAACCTCTCAAGAGGTCAGATGATAATCTATGTCTGTGTGTCATAGGGCCCTCTAAGAGGCCTAATGAGGTCCATGGCTGCCATAATGAAAAGTAGGACCCTCAAAAGTGATGGACAAGGGACTGGCCCCTTGTTCTCCAAACAATAAACATGTGGTGCTCCTAATCGGTGTGGGGGCACAACAATAACCTCATGGGTCTCCAAATGAGTCGAATATCCCTGTAGATCATTTTCAAGGGATTTGATGATGATGTAGGGGATGCCACATCGTCATACAAGTCCTGGGTCAGCGACCAAGTGCATGATACATCTGTGGGGCCAACTGGGCAAAAATGAACCAAGTGCATCTTCCTCGTCCAATGGGAGTATCTCGACTATCTCTGACCATCCTCGGGGATCCATGGAGTGTTGTCTATTGCTATGGAGCCCCATGGCTCTCAACACACACCCTACATGTGCCAATGTAGCCCTCCGAAGGGTTAGGACCCGTATAGGGAGACCAAATCCAAGGTGGAGACCATCTGCAATCCTGCATAAGATCCAATGCGTCCCCTAGCCTTCTAGTACAACAAGTCATTAGAGAAATCGACTAAATGAGTTTACCAATCATGGACCACAAGTGGGGACTTCATAATGGCCTACCATTCCATAATGGGCTTCAGGATGTGCCAATGTCTCCCAAACTCCAAATGAGGCTAAACAAGTATCCTATTAGGTGGTTTCTACTTCTAAAGGGGATAATATATTTGAAGTACATCCTTCAACAGGTGGTGGCATGTGACAAATAGGTGAATGCAGTAAGGGATGAGAAGGGGCGGCCCTAGGTCACATGCTGGGGTACAAGGGTAGCCAATAAGAGGGAAGCCCAGACTTGGGTATATAATGTATAGGAGGGAGCAATTGTGGTACATGAGGTGCCCCAGCCTTGATTTTTCCACCCTTCTTTATATGCCTTTTGCCTTTTTATGATTTTATTTGATTAACTGCTCGGGGCTCAAGGGGTAAGAACATGACGCGTAAGATATTGCAGTGAATACCCCCTTTTAAGGTAGGGAGGTTCATTGCCCACCAGGGGTTGGGACAATCATGGGTTCCTATATGATGAAAGAGTCTCATAAAACCTGTAGGAAACAGGATGATGGCCATGATGATGGGGTAGAGCTCATGTATTGCTTTTTCCCACGTGCTAAATGTGTTTGTACCGACCATTTTTTGCATTTTGTGTTACATTTTCTTGTTGAATGTGGCCAAATATCCTTTTGTCTTTCCTTTTAGCTGCATTAACCTCCAAACATCATTCCAGGCTTGACTCAAAGTGTGGGCAAGGGGAAGGGGCGAGCTAACCCTATGTGGACCTAGTGGAGGAATGTGGGCCCAAGTGAGAGAAATGATGAATGGGGTGATAATGCGTGGAAAGGGGGTAATATAAGCTGATAAGGGAGCAGGATCACGCAACCAAAATCGGGGTTTCCTGTGAAATACCATCCCTAAAGACAAATGGTCAGTGAAAGAGATCTCACGGGACTAGAATCCAAGGTTAATATCCAAAAGGGGTCTAGAGAATAAGAGCATAGACCTAACCCATTCTTTCCACCGAATCCCCCCATTAATCCATGCCTAGAAGTGTCCATGACAAGCAAACTACAATACTCAATTACCAAATGACAAGGCATACCTTTAGGTTCGAGAGGCCCACCTTCAAACATATGATCATGGCAGATGAGCGAAGGACCACATGGCTAGCTCAGGTGGTGGAGAAATGGAATAGTGAGCTAGTTCGTGGCTGCAAGGGGCTATTGGCTGTCGGCTGAGGACCATCTTGGAGAAAAAAAATTCTCCTAGGGATATCACCCATAAAATGGTGGCTAACAAGGCCCACATGGGCATTTTGGAGGCTCTTTGACAAAAAGAGAAAGAGGCACTCATTTTGGTCATTCATGAATATTCGACAATTGTCTTAGACTAGCACTCTTGAGCTGAAGCCAAGTTTGCAAGTGTTGTTCAGCACAAGAGTGTTTCCGAGTGGAAATCTCAACCCTTGCCTTGGTGGACTTCAAGTGTCGTCCCAAGGAGGGAGTCCCATCCATTCTAGTTCGAACCAGCAACAGAGAGTGTGAGTTTGAGGAGAGGTTCCAGGCTCCAATAGCAACAACGCAGGAATTGCACAGTTCTTGGAGGAGTCACACTTGGAGGTTGAGGAGAGAAGGGAGTTTGGGGCTGAAACTTGAGGAGGAGTCCGGGGAAGTGTTTTGTTGGTGATTGTAGCCATTTTGGGGGATTTTTGCAGTAGGATTGACAGGTGGGTCAAATTACCCAGTAGCGGAGCCATTGAGGGAAAATAGGGCCAAAATTCCAATGTCAACCATCGGCAAATTTCTTTGTCGGTTATTTTGGGTATTTGGTGGAGAAATCAGGGTTAATTTCCCGGAATTTTCTGACCACTGGAGGAGACCCTAGCAGCTATTCTACACAGCCAGCAACTCATTTTTTGGGCATTTTAGCACAGAGCCAAGGATGACCAACCGGTATGCTTGGGGGAATTTCACATTCATCATTTGGGCTTAGCTTGCTTGCCTTGGGCAAGCCCAAGTGCATACTTTCCAAGCACCCATTGTACTTCATCCTTAATCAATAAAATGGCTCAGTGCCACAGTTTTTGGCTTTATTTGGTTTTCTAATGTTTGAGTAAATTTTTTGTGTTTATGTCTATCCATGCTTTGTTTATTACTGTAAAATTTCCTTAGGGATATTACAGTGGTATCAGAGCTCATACTCTTGGTTCAGCGTGTGGGGAGCAACATCAGTCTATGACACCAGAAGACCAACAAAACGTAACTTATAGGAGGCAGAGGTACAGAAGCAGAGAGAGACAACTACAAATCACCCAAGATCCAAAGGTTACTGAACTAGAGGTCGAAAGGCCAAACATGGGGGATAACGTGGGAGACAAGGGGAGTAAAGAGGAGGAGTTTGCCCAAACTCTTCTCAAGGTCATGCAGGATTTGTCCAAAGGTATTGAGGAGCTAAGAAAACAAAATTGCAACAACAACAGGGGCAAAGGGATTCAACAGGAATTCCAGATTGGTGAGGGCTCTGGTACTTCGCATCACCAAGGGGGTCATGGCCCCAATGCACCCCTCATTCCCAAGATACCACCCAGGTCCACCATTCCTACATTTATAGCATCCAACACTAGAGGGCCGGAAGAGCAAGAGGAGATGCCCATGGGGGACTATTTTATAGAGTATTAGTCATATGGGCCTAAATTTAGAGAGGCCATTACCTTCAGGGACTTTTGTAAGATGAAAGGTAATAACAAGGGAAAGGGACAAGGTGGAGGAAGCTACATGCATGGGACCGATCTACAGCGCACCATGGGGAGATTGTTCCTCCCAACTTTCGATGGGGCATCCAAGAGTTCAGCAATAGCGTGGGTGGAGAACTTGGATGTCTATTTCCAGCTCGTTCAGATGACGAAAGGAAAGGCAATTAAAATTGTCACTTTGCATTTAGAGGGAGAAGCCCATGACTGGTGGTTCCATGGGCTAACCATGTTGGGGCATGTCGGAATGGCAACCTATGAGGAGTTCACTAGGAGGGTGCTGGAGCATTTCAAGACGAGAGACCCGAAGGAGCATTTTGGGGAGCTAACAAGGCTTAAACAGACAAGAAGCGCTGAGGCCTACATTTCAGAGTTTCTGAGGTTGTCAGTAATGGTGCCTGATCTATTAACAAAGCCCAGGAGGGTCTTCATGTTTATAGAGGGGCTAGCAGAGCCACTGAAGGGACTGGTGAGGTCCAACACACCCACTACCTTGCAGGACGCAGTGGAGAGGGCCCAAGATTTGCAGGATGCCCTACCCAAGTCTAGAGGACCGTTTCCACCTAGATAGGGCTTCCATCAGAGGGGTAGAGACACAAGGGCTCCACACCGAGAGCCAACCAAAGGCGAGGGTAGCTGGATGAGGAGACTAGGAGGGGCCTCCAAAGGAGGAAGTTGCGTTTTACCTGTCAAGAACCATGGAAACCAGGCCATAGATGTATAGCAAGCAAGGCCCATTACATTGAGGTCTTTTCTGATAGTAACTAGAGGACAAGGAAGAGTTGGAAGTGGTTGGAGATGACAATGCAGCACATGTGGAGAGGGGACCACCACCACTAGGGGGAGCTCCTTTCGAACCAGCACGAGTGGTCCTTGCATCTTTGCGAGGGGTACCCAAGTTTTTGACCTTGAGGATCAGGGGTACAGTGCAGAGGTAGCGTGTTTCGGTTTTGGTGGACAGTGGGGCTACCCACAACTTCATCAATGCACAAATGGTTCAAAGAAGGGGCATCACAACTGAGGATTTTGAGGGATTTACAGTTCTTGTGCCAGGAGATAGAACCATGCAGTGCACTTGCTATGTTCCCACCTTGACAATCACCATGGGGAACTATTAAGTGACAGAGCACCTTTTTGTGGTAAATGTACTGGACACCAACGTGGTAATGGGTGTCCAATGGCTCTATTGCCTTGGCCAAGTCACTACAAATTGGAGGAAGTTGGAGATGGAGTTCACAAGGACGTATGGAAAATTGGTTTTGCTAAGGGGTATGCACTCTTACCCTCCACAAAGTATTTTGGCCCATAGGATGGAGGTTGATTTGAGGCATGGTGATATTGAGTGGGTTGTGAAGTTAAGGGTTTCTGAGGCTAGGGGTTAGCCCAAGCCACCACACCCAGACATATAGGCTATTTTGGATAGCTACTTGGTGGTTTTTGGGGGCATACCGCCCAGGCAACCTCCTGATCGAGGTTCTGAGCATACCATTGAGTTGGAGCCGTGGGTACAGGCCGTGATCACTACACCATACAGACATCCCAAGGCATACAAGGATGAGATTGAGATGGCCATCCATGAGTTGTTGGCACTTGGGCACATCAGGCCTAGCTCCAGCCCTTTTGCTTCATTAGTTGTTTTGGTGAAGAAGAAGGGTGTGTCCTTACACATGTGCATAGATTACTGGGCCCTCCACAAGAAGACCATGAAGAACCGTTACCCCATCCCACACATAGATGAGTTGATGGATGAGTTGAGGGGGGCTAAGTTCTTCTCAAAGATTAACTTGCGCTCGGGGTACCACCAGATCAAGATGAGGGACCCGAATGTCCCTAAGACAGATTTCATGTGCCACTATGGGCACTTCGAGTTCTTGGTTATGCCCTTCAGGCTGACCAATGCACAACCCACCTTCCAGTCTTGCATCAACCACGTATTTCGTCGACAGTTGCGGAAGTTCGTGTTGGTGTTCTTCGGTGACATATTGATCTACAGCCGGACCTCGGAGAAGCACTTGCAGCATGCAGAGGCAGTGTCGCGAATTCTAGAGGAGCGACAGTTTTACGCTAATTTGTCAAGTGTGAGTTCGGTTTGACGAAGATGCTCTATCTAGGGCACATTATTGGAGAGGATGGCATGAGAGTTCATGAAGAGAAGATCAAGAACATCTAGGTGATCCAGGGGATTAATTTAGTGCTCAAAATTCTAAGTATGCGACAGAGCTCGAAACCTAAATGACTGGATAGATCTCAGCGATCTGAATCCAACGCAACTCGTTTCACTCAAAACCATTATCGTATGCTCCCGATATCGTGTTTTGATCAAATTGCCAAACAATGAAAATTTTAAAAGTTGGGTTGCGGGTACGCCCATTCAGCAGTCCGTATGCTGACTAGGCAGGTGACTAGAGAGGCTAACTGTGCATTTCGAGCCAGTGGTTGCTCGCCAAGTGTCCTCTGTTGATTGGTCGAAATTTCGTGGTTTTCGATTGGCTGTTGGTGTTTTTGATTTAGACCAATGGTGGAGGGCCACGCGAGTCAATGGTTGGCTGCCACGTGGCCTCCTCGGACTGGTGTAAAATTTTGTTTGGGCTGGAATGGGCCTGGCAAGGATTGAACACAAAACCTGTCGTTGTGCAGCACAGAGTCTTACCACTCCGCCATGGGTGTTGCTTAACCCCTATGGACTGCATACCCTATTTAAACTTTATTGCAATGCACATTTGGGGTTGGGTCAGGGCTAAGCCCCAGCCCTGGCCACCACGCCCACGGGAACCAAGGGGTGGGACCAAGGGCCAGGGCTTAGCACCAGCCCCATGGTCACAGCGACCACACCATAAGACAGCACTGGACCAATCACGTAGGACTGACAGCAAAAAATGGTATAGGAGCCAGCGCTTGAGTCACATGACCCTCAATGGAACCAGGAGCATGGAGGAGTTAAAGGGGGCCAACCCCAAAGAGCTAGCCTCGGGTCACATTACCATTGCATGATCGTGGGCGAAGAGTAGAGGGTGGCTAGCCCCTAGGGGACTAGCCCCAGGCCACATGCGACCCATGCAACCACAAGCGGGGGCGAGTTTGAGAGTTTGGGTGCGCGGAGTTAAAATGCAGAATTTTAGGCACCCGGACTGGGTTTTATGGGCACGACATGACCGAGTACTACATCTTGGGGGCCTGTCCAGCGGGGGCAGGCAGTTAGCCCCAACCCCTAGGCATGTGGCCCCCATGTGACCCTAATTTTTCGGAATTGGGCGTTAGAGGACAGTGTAATTGTACTACAATTTTGCTCATCGAGCAGGATTGTAGGCCAGATTTGCGTGCTGGTTCCGGGTTTGAGGCACTCAAGCCAGATTTGGGTCAAATTGTAAAATGAATAGCCATCTAAGTCACAGGTCACATCCCTCAGGGTCTCGTGTCCCGTATTTTACGTGTCGGACACGAAACGTGCCATAAAACATGTCGAAAACGTTTTTCTTTGTGTCCTCCAATCAAGACACGTGTTTTGGACGTGGCAAAAACGTGCCCTAATGATTTTAGCTCTTAGGACACGTGTCCCATGAAAAGTGACATTTAAAACCTGCAACATGGTTTATTTTTGGCTTTTTTTTTGTCATTGTTCGTCGCTGAAGTCGATTTTGCTTGTTGCCAAAATCAAATTTTTTGTGCAATGTGAGGAATTCCATCATATTCGAGCATAATGCTCACAACTTCACATTGAGAGCACAGTGTACAACTTCACATCAGCCTGGTCCTAGAGATGTAGGAGACGAGCGTTTGCATGCTTTGCTGAGAGTTTGGAGCACTTATATTCCCTGTAAGTTGTGTTATAGCCAATGGAACTTAACTTTTTTATACACTAGTGACCACCTCCTGATCATGTGCTCACTGCCCACTACACCTTCAAGGTCTAAAGGGAGAGAAATCTCGATTAACACTCTGGTCAACAGTGAAGTTTGAACACATAAATTTATAATTTATAAACTACCTTACGTGAAATTTGAACATGATCGAACCTATTTGAAGTTCATAACATAAGTTATAACATGAACATTGAATTGTGAACATCATTGATGTAGTAAATTGATAAACTAACTATTAAATTACTAAATACTAAATAGAGTCATCATGATTCATATCTATATGGATCAGGCACTATATTTCAGTATTTTTAATATATATATATATAACGTGTCCCTCATGTCCTATTTCCGGGATCATTGTGTCTCGTGTCGAATACTTGTATTTACGTGTCCTCCATGTCTCGTGTTCTTGTGTCATGTGACTTAGCTAGCCATAGAATTTGAAAAAAACTTGTAACAGGCATAACTTTCTCAATTTTTGGCTAAATGAGGTGCAGAAAGAACCCAGATGGGGGTTTTTGATAGTTTTCAATCCATTGGAGACATCAATTTTTTTGTTTAAGCATTGTAAAATCATGTAAACACACTTTTGAACACTTAATGAAAGAGGCCCTGCATTGGAAGATTGACCAGGAGATGTAGCCCAAGAGGGATGAAATCCAGATATGGTTATTTGTCTTTGTTTGGCTGTAAAATTTGGTTAAAAACCTTCGTTTGTGTTTAGTAACTTGATCCATTACCCAAAACACATATAAAAATTTCACTTGCAATTTGTATATCACCTTCAATTTTCAATTACAGATCATTTTGGTATCAAAGCACAAGTTATTGTGAAAGTTTGATTTATTTGCAAGTGTTTTTCTAATGCTTACAAGGTTGGAGCTTAAAAGAGGAGAAGGAGAACTTGTGGAGCCAAGATCTCAAATTGTTTCAAGGAGAACACGCACACCTCAAGCTTCAATAGTCATGGCACATGAAGAAGGTCCTAAACGGATGTTTGAAGATGAAAGAACTTTAAGAAAAGCATTCTTTGAGATGTCTGAAATGGTAAAGTGTTAGGATATTCCGACACGTCGGATTGTAAGTTACAAATGTACATAGTAAAGAAACACACTTTACCTAACTCTATACTAGACCAAGTTATACTTAACTATTCCTACATGTCGAAATATCCTAACATCCCCCCTTAAGAACAACTTGGGATAGGCTCTAGTGCCTCCTTCCTTCTCCTATTGTGTCATATTTGAAATCCTTCAATCCTATCCCAAGTTGTCCTTAAGGGGGGATGTTAGGATATTCCAACTCGTAGGAATAGTTAAGTATAACTTGGTCTAGTATAGAGTTAGGTAAAGTGTGTTTCTTTAACATGTACATTTGTAACTTGCAATCCGACGGTCACGATATGTAGTGATCCGACGGTTCATTCTCTCCTCGGTATTACCGACACTTG